>CAWVNZ010002078.1:0-172419 GCA_963930735.1 Dioctria linearis
AAGGCAATCCCTGGCGTATTTAAAATTTGCGACAGTATAAAATTAATTTTTGAAAAATTTACTATATAAAAGGCAATCCCTGGCGTAATTAAAATTAGCGATAGTAGAAAATTATTTTTTGAATAATTGACTATAGAAAGGCAATCCCTGGCCTAATTAAAATTTGCGACAGTAGAAAATTATTTTTGAATTATTTACTATAGAAAAGGCAATCCCTGGCATAATTAAAATTTGCGACAGTAGAAAATTATTTTTTGAATAATTTACTATAGAAAAGGCAATCCCTGGCGCAATTACAATTTGCGACAGTTGAAAATTATTTTTTGAATAATTTACTATAGAAAAGGCAATCCCTGGCGTAATTAAAATTTGCGACAGTATAAAATTATTTTTTGAATAATCTACTAAAGAAAAGGCAATCCCTGGCGCAATTAAAATTTGCGACAGTAAAAAATTATTTTGTGAGAAATTTCCTATAGAAAAGGCAATCCCTGGGATATTTAAAATTTGCGACAGTAGAAAATTATTTTTTGAATAATTTACTATAGAAAAGGCAATCCCTGGCGTATTTAAAATTTGCGACAGTATAAAATTAATTTTTGAAAAATTTACTATATAAAAGGCAATCCCTGGCGTAATTAAAATTTGCGACAGTAGAAAATTATTTTTTGAATAATTTACTGTAGAAAAGGCAATCCCTGGCGCAATTAAAACTTGCGATAGTAAAAAATTATTTTTTGAATAATTTACTATAGAAAAGGCAATACCTGGCGTTATTAAAGTTTGCGACAGTAAAAAATTATTTTTTGCAAAATTTACTATAGAAAAGGCAATCCCTGGCGTAATTAAAACTTGCGACAGTAGAAAATTATTTCTTGAATAATTTACTATAGAAAAGGCAATCCCTGGCGCAATTAAAATTTGCGACAGTATAAAATTATTTTTTGAATAATTTACTATAGAAAAGGCAATCCCTGGCGTAGTTAAAATTTGCGAAAGTTGAAAATTATTTTTTGAATAATTTACTATAGAAAAGGCAATCCCTGGCGTGATTAAAATTTGCGACAGTAAAAAATTATTTTTTGAATAATTTACTATAGAAAAGGCAATCCCTGGCGTAACTAAAATTTGCGACAGTTGAAAATTATTTTTTGAATAATTTACTATAGAAAAGGCAATCCCTGGCGCAATTAAAATTTGCGACAGTATAAAATTATTTTTTGAAAAATTTACTATAGACAATCCCTGGCGTAATTAAAATTTGCGACAGTAGAAAATTATTTTTTGAATAATTTACTATAGAAAAGGCAATCCCTGGCGCACTTAAAATTTGCGACAGTAGAAAATTATTTTTTGCAAAATTTACTATAGAAAAGGCAATCCCTGGCGCAATTAAAATTTGCGACAGTAAAAAATTATTTTTTGAATAATTTACTATAGAAAAGGCAATCCCTGGCGTAATTAAAATTTGCGACAGTAGAAAATTGTTTTTTGAATAATTTACTATAGAAAAGGCAATCCCTGGCGCACTTAAAATTTGAGACAGTAGAAAATTATTTTTTGCAAAATTTACTATAGAAAAGGCAATCCCTGGCGCAATTAAAATTTGCGACAGTAAAAAATTATTTTTTGAATAATTTACTATAGAAAAGGCAATCCCTGGCGTAATTAAAATTTGCGACAATATAAAATTATTTTTTGAATAATTTACTATAGAAAAGGCAATCCCTGGCGTAATTAAAATTTGCGACAGTAAAAAATTATTTTTTGAATAATTTACTGTAGAAAAGGCAATCGCTGGCGTAATTAAAATCTGCGAGAGTAGAAAATTATTTTTTGAATAATTTACTATAGAAAATGCAATCCCTAGCGCAATTAAAATTTGCGACATTATAAAATTATTTTTTGAATAATTTACTATAGAAAAGGCAATCCCTGGCGTAATTAAAATTTGCGACAGTATAAAATTATTTTTTGAATAATTTACTATAGAAAAGGCAATCCCTGGCGTAATTAAAATTTGCGACGGTAGAAAATTATTTTTTGAATAATTTACTATAGAAAAGGCAATCCCTGGCGTAATTAAAATTTGCGACAGTAAAAAATTATTTTTTGAAAAATTTACTATATAAAAGGCAATCTCTGGCGTAATTAAAATTTGCGACAGTAGAAAATTATTTTTTGAATAATTTACTATAGAAAAGGCAATCCCTGGCGCACTTAAAATTTGTGACAGTAGAAAATTATTTTTTGAATAATTTACTATAGAAAAGGCAATCCCTGGCGCAATTAAAATTTGCGACAGTAGAAAATTATTTTTTGAATAATTTACTATAGAAAAGGCAATCCCTGGCGTAATTAAAATTTGCGACAGTAGAAAATTATTTTTTGAATAATTTACTATAGAAAAGGCAATCCCTGGCGGATTTGAAATTTGCGAAAGTAAAAAATTATTTTTTGAATAATTTACTATAGAAAAGGCAATCCCTGGCGTAATTAAAATTTGCGACAGTAGAAAATTATTTTTTGAATAATTTACTATAGAAAAGGCAATCCCTGGCGTAATTAAAATTTGCGACAGTAAAAAATTATTTTTTGAATAATTTTCTATAGAAAAGGCAATCCCTGTCGTAATTAAAATTTGCGACAGTATAAAATTATTTTTTGAATAATTTACTATAGAAATGGCTATACCTGGCGTAATTAAAATTTGCGACAGTAGAAAATTATTTTTTGAATAATTTACTATAGAAAAGGCAATCCCTGGCGCAATTAAAATTTGCGACAGTAAAAAATTATTTTGTGAGAAATTTCCTATAGAAAAGGCAATCCCTGGGATATTTAAAATTTGCGACAGTAGAAAATTATTTTTTGAATAATTTACTATAGAAAAGGCAATCCCTGGCGTATTTAAAATTTGCGACAGTATAAAATTAATTTTTGAAAAATTTACTATATAAAAGGCAATCCCTGGCGTAATTAAAATTAGCGATAGTAGAAAATTATTTTTTGAATAATTGACTATAGAAAAGGCAATCCCTGGCCTAATTAAAATTTGCGACAGTAGAAAATTATTTTTGAATTATTTACTATAGAAAAGGCAATCCCTGGCATAATTAAAATTTGCGACAGTAGAAAATTATTTTTTGAATAATTTACTATAGAAAAGGCAATCCCTGGCGCAATTACAATTTGCGACAGTTGAAAATTATTTTTTGAATAATTTACTATAGAAAAGGCAATCCCTGGCGTAATTAAAATTTGCGACAGTATAAAA
Organism: Dioctria linearis; assembly: GCA_963930735.1. NCBI lineage: Eukaryota > Metazoa > Arthropoda > Insecta > Diptera > Asilidae > Dioctria > Dioctria linearis. The sequence continues at coordinate 3,278 of CAWVNZ010002078.1, forward strand.
TTATTTTTTGAATAATCTACTAAAGAAAAGGCAATCCCTGGCGCAATTAAAATTTGCGACAGTAAAAAATTATTTTGTGAGAAATTTCCTATAGAAAAGGCAATCCCTGGGATATTTAAAATTTGCGACAGTAGAAAATTATTTTTTGAATAATTTACTATAGAAAAGGCAATCCCTGGCGTATTTAAAATTTGCGACAGTATAAAATTAATTTTTGAAAAATTTACTATATAAAAGGCAATCCCTGGCGTAATTAAAATTTGCGACAGTAGAAAATTATTTTTTGAATAATTTACTGTAGAAAAGGCAATCCCTGGCGCAATTAAAACTTGCGATAGTAAAAAATTATTTTTTGAATAATTTACTATAGAAAAGGCAATACCTGGCGTTATTAAAGTTTGCGACAGTAAAAAATTATTTTTTGCAAAATTTACTATAGAAAAGGCAATCCCTGGCGTAATTAAAACTTGCGACAGTAGAAAATTATTTCTTGAATAATTTACTATAGAAAAGGCAATCCCTGGCGCAATTAAAATTTGCGACAGTATAAAATTATTTTTTGAATAATTTACTATAGAAAAGGCAATCCCTGGCGTAGTTAAAATTTGCGAAAGTTGAAAATTATTTTTTGAATAATTTACTATAGAAAAGGCAATCCCTGGCGTGATTAAAATTTGCGACAGTAAAAAATTATTTTTTGAATAATTTACTATAGAAAAGGCAATCCCTGGCGTAACTAAAATTTGCGACAGTTGAAAATTATTTTTTGAATAATTTACTATAGAAAAGGCAATCCCTGGCGCAATTAAAATTTGCGACAGTATAAAATTATTTTTTGAAAAATTTACTATAGACAATCCCTGGCGTAATTAAAATTTGCGACAGTAGAAAATTATTTTTTGAATAATTTACTATAGAAAAGGCAATCCCTGGCGCACTTAAAATTTGCGACAGTAGAAAATTATTTTTTGCAAAATTTACTATAGAAAAGGCAATCCCTGGCGCAATTAAAATTTGCGACAGTAAAAAATTATTTTTTGAATAATTTACTATAGAAAAGGCAATCCCTGGCGTAATTAAAATTTGCGACAGTATAAAATTATTTTTTGAATAATTTACTATAGAAAAGGCAATCCCTGGCGTAATTAAAATTTGCGACAGTAGAAAATTATTTTTTGAATAATTTACTATAGAAAAGGCAATCCCTGGCGTGATTAAAATTTGCGAGAGTAAAAAATTATTTTGTGAGAAATTTACTATAGAAAAGGCAATCCCTGGCGCAATTAAAATTTGCGACAGTAAAAAATTATTTTTTGAATAATTTACTATAGAAAAGGCAATCCCTGGCGTAATTAAAATTTGCGACAGTATAAAATTATTTTTTGAATAATTTACTATAGAAAAGGCAATCCCTGGCGTAATTAAAATTTGCGACAGTAGAAAATTATTTTTTGAATAATTTACTATAGAAAAGGCAATCCCTGGCGTAATTAAAATTTGCGACAGTAGAAAATTATTTTTTGAATAATTTACTATAGAAAAGGCAATCCCTGGCGCAGTTAAAATTTGCGACAGTAAAAAATTATTTTGTGAGAAATTTACTATAGAAAAGGCAATCCCTGGGATATTTAAAATTTGCGACAGTAGAAAATTATTTTTTGAATAATTTACTATAGAAAAGGCAATCCCTGGCGCAATTACAATTTGTGACAGTTGAAAATTATTTTTTGAATAATTTACTATAGAAAAGGCAATCCCTGGCGCAATTAAAATTTGCGACAGTAGAAAATTATTTTTTGAATAATTTACTATAGAAAAGGCAATCCCTGGCGCAATTAAAATTTGCGACAGTAGAAAATTATTTTTTGAATAATTTACTATAGAAAAGGCAATCCCTGGCGTAATTAAAATTAGCGACAGTAGAAAATTATTTTTTGAATAATTTACTGTAGAAAAGGCAATCCCTGGCGTATTTAAAATTTGCGACAGTATAAAATTAATTTTTGAAAAATTTACTATATAAAAGGCAATCCCTGGCGTAATTAAAATTTGCGACAGTAGAAAATAATTTTTAGAATAATTTACTGTAGAAAAGGCAATCCCTGGCGTAATTAAAATTTGCGACAGTAGAAAATTATTTTTTGAATAATTTACTGTAGAAAAGGCAATCCCTGGCGCAATTAAAACTTGCGATAGTAAAAAATTATTTTTTGAATAATTTACTATAGAAAAGGCAATCCCTGGCGTTATTAAAGTTTGCGACAGTAAAAAATTATTTTTTGCAAAATTTACTATAGAAAAGGTAATCCCTGGCGCACTTAAAATTTGCGACAGTAAAAAATTATTTTTTGAATAATTTACTATAGAAAAGGCAATACCTGGCGTAATTAAAATTTGCGACAGTAGAAAATTATTTTTTGAATAATTTACTATAGAAAAGGCAATCCCTGGCGCAATTAAAATTTGCGACAGTAGAAAATTATTTTTTGAATATTTTACTATAGAAAAGGCAATCCCTGGCGCAATTAAAATTTGCGACAGTAAAAAATTATTTGTTGAATAATTTACTATAGAAAAGGCAATCCCTGGCGTAATTAAAATTAGCGACAGTAGAAAATTATTTTTTGAATAATTGACTATAGAAAAGGCAATCCCTGGCCTAATTAAAATTTGCGACAGTAGAAAATTATTTTTGAATTATTTACTATAGAAAAGGCAATCCCTGGCATAATTAAAATTTGCGACAGTAGAAAATTATTTTTTGAATAATTTACTATAGAAAAGGCAATCCCTGGCGCAATTACAATTTGCGACAGTTGAAAATTATTTTTTGAATAATTTACTATAGAAAAGGCAATCCCTGGCGTAATTAAAATTTGCGACAGTATAAAATTATTTTTTGAATAATCTACTAAAGAAAAGGCAATCCCTGGCGCAATTAAAATTTGCGACAGTAAAAAATTATTTTGTGAGAAATTTCCTATAGAAAAGGCAATCCCTGGGATATTTAAAATTTGCGACAGTAGAAAATTATTTTTTGAATAATTTACTATAGAAAAGGCAATACCTGGCGTATTTAAAATTTGCGACAGTATAAAATTAATTTTTGAAAAATTTACTATATAAAAGGCAATCCCTGGCGTAATTAAAATTTGCGACAGTAGAAAATTATTTTTTGCATAATTTACTGTAGAAAAGGGAATCCCTGGCGCAATTAAAACTTGCGATAGTAAAAAATTATTTTTTGAATAATTTACTATAGAAAAGGCAATCCCTGGCGTAATTAAAATTTGCGACAGTTGAAAATTATTTTTTGAATAATTTACTATAGAAAAGGCAATCCCTGGCGCAATTAAAATTTGCGACAGTATAAAATTATTTTTTGAAAAATTTACTATAGAAAAGGCAATCCCTGGCGTAATTAAAATTTGCGACAGTAGAAAATTGTTTTTTGAATAATTTACTATAGAAAAGGCAATCCCTGGCGCACTTAAAATTTGCGACAGTAGAAAATTATTTTTTGCAAAATTTACTATAGAAAAGGCAATCCCTGGCGCAATTAAAATTTGCGACAGTAAAAAATTATTTTTTGAATAATTTACTATAGAAAAGGCAATCCCTGGCGTAATTAAAATTTGCGACAGTATAAAATTATTTTTTGAATAATTTACTATAGAAAAGGCAATCCCTGGCGCAATTAAAATTTGCGACAGTAGAAAATTATTTTTTGAATAATTTACTATAGAAAAGGCAATCCCTGGCGTAATTAAAATTTGCGACAGTAGAAAATTATTTTTTGAATAATTTACTATAGAAAAGGCAATCCCTGGCGGATTTGAAATTTGCGAAAGTAAAAAATTATTTTTTGAATAATTTACTATAGAAAAGGCAATCCCTGGCGTAATTAAAATTTGCGACAGTAGAAAATTATTTTTTGAATAATTTACTATAGAAAAGGCAATCCCTGGCGTAATTAAAATTTGCGACAGTAAAAAATTATTTTTTGAATAATTTTCTATAGAAAAGGCAATCCCTGTCGTAATTAAAATTTGCGACAGTATAAAATTATTTTTTGAATAATTTACTATAGAAATGGCTATACCTGGCGTAATTAAAATTTGCGACAGTAGAAAATTATTTTTTGAATAATTTACTATAGAAAAGGCAATCCCTGGCGCAATTAAAATTTGCGACAGTAAAAAATTATTTTGTGAGAAATTTCCTATAGAAAAGGCAATCCCTGGGATATTTAAAATTTGCGACAGTAGAAAATTATTTTTTGAATAATTTACTATAGAAAAGGCAATCCCTGGCGTATTTAAAATTTGCGACAGTATAAAATTAATTTTTGAAAAATTTACTATATAAAAGGCAATCCCTGGCGTAATTAAAATTTGCGACAGTAGAAAATTATTTTTTGAATAATTTACTGTAGAAAAGGCAATCCCTGGCGCAATTAAAACTTGCGATAGTAAAAAATTATTTTTTGAATAATTTACTATAGAAAAGGCAATCCCTGGCGTTATTAAAGTTTGCGACAGTAAAAAATTATTTTTTGCAAAATTTACTATAGAAAAGGTAATCCCTGGCGCACTTAAAATTTGCGACAGTAAAAAATTATTTTTTGAATAATTTACTATAGAAAAGGCAATACCTGGCGTAATTAAAATTTGCGACAGTAGAAAATTATTTTTTGAATAATTTACTATAGAAAAGGCAATCCCTGGCGCAATTAAAATTTGCGACAGTAGAAAATTATTTTTTGAATAATTTACTATAGAAAAGGCAATCCCTGGCGCAATTAAAATTTGCGACAGTAAAAAATTATTTGTTGAATAATTTACTATAGAAAAGGCAATCCCTGGCGTAATTAAAATTAGCGACAGTAGAAAATTATTTTTTGAATAATTGACTATAGAAAAGGCAATCCCTGGCCTAATTAAAATTTGCGACAGTAGAAAATTATTTTTGAATTATTTACTATAGAAAAGGCAATCCCTGGCATAATTAAAATTTGCGACAGTAGAAAATTATTTTTTGAATAATTTACTATAGAAAAGGCAATCCCTGGCGCAATTACAATTTGCGACAGTTGAAAATTATTTTTTGAATAATTTACTATAGAAAAGGCAATCCCTGGCGTAATTAAAATTTGCGACAGTATAAAATTATTTTTTGAATAATCTACTAAAGAAAAGGCAATCCCTGGCGCAATTAAAATTTGCGACAGTAAAAAATTATTTTGTGAGAAATTTCCTATAGAAAAGGCAATCCCTGGGATATTTAAAATTTGCGACAGTAGAAAATTATTTTTTGAATAATTTACTATAGAAAAGGCAATCCCTGGCGTATTTAAAATTTGCGACAGTATAAAATTAATTTTTGAAAAATTTACTATATAAAAGGCAATCCCTGGCGTAATTAAAATTTGCGACAGTAGAAAATTATTTTTTGAATAATTTACTGTAGAAAAGGCAATCCCTGGCGCAATTAAAACTTGCGATAGTAAAAAATTATTTTTTGAATAATTTACTATAGAAAAGGCAATACCTGGCGTTATTAAAGTTTGCGACAGTAAAAAATTATTTTTTGCAAAATTTACTATAGAAAAGGCAATCCCTGGCGTAATTAAAACTTGCGACAGTAGAAAATTATTTCTTGAATAATTTACTATAGAAAAGGCAATCCCTGGCGCAATTAAAATTTGCGACAGTATAAAATTATTTTTTGAATAATTTACTATAGAAAAGGCAATCCCTGGCGTAGTTAAAATTTGCGAAAGTTGAAAATTATTTTTTGAATAATTTACTATAGAAAAGGCAATCCCTGGCGTGATTAAAATTTGCGACAGTAAAAAATTATTTTTTGAATAATTTACTATTGAAAAGGCAATCCCTGGCGTAATTAAAATTTGCGAGAGTATAAAATTATTTTTTGAATAATTTACTATAGAAAAGGCAATCCCTGGCGTAATTAAAATTTGCGACAATAGAAAATTATTTTTTGAATAATTTACTATAGAAAAGGCAATCCCTGGCGCAATTAAAATTTGCGACAGTAAAAAATTATTTTGTGAGAAATTTACTATAGAAAAGGCAATCCCTGGGATATTTAAAATTTGCGACAGTAGAAAATTATTTTTTGAATAATTTACTATATAAAAGGCAATCCCTGGCGTAATTAAAATTTGCGACAGTAAAAAATTATTTTTTGAATAATTTACTATAGAAAAGGCAATCCCTGGCGCACTTAAAATTTGCGACAGTAAAAAATTATTTTTTGAATAATTTACTATAGAAAAGGCAATCCCTGGCATAATTAAAATTTGCGACAGTATAAAATTATTTTTTGAATAATTTACTATATAAAAGGCAATCCCTGGCGTAATTAAAATTTGCGACAGTAGAAAATTATTTTTTGAATAATTTACTGTAGAAAAGGAAATCCCTGACGCAATTAAAACTTGCGATAGTAAAAAATTATTTTTTGAATAATTTACTATAGAAAAGGCAATCCCTGGCGTAACTAAAATTTGCGACAGTTGAAAATTATTTTTTGAATAATTTACTATAGAAAAGGCAATCCCTGGCGCAATTAAAATTTGCGACAGTATAAAATTATTTTTTGAAAAATTTACTATAGACAATCCCTGGCGTAATTAAAATTTGCGACAGTAGAAAATTATTTTTTGAATAATTTACTATAGAAAAGGCAATCCCTGGCGCACTTAAAATTTGCGACAGTAGAAAATTATTTTTTGCAAAATTTACTATAGAAAAGGCAATCCCTGGCGCAATTAAAATTTGCGACAGTAAAAAATTATTTTTTGAATAATTTACTATAGAAAAGGCAATCCCTGGCGTAATTAAAATTTGCGACAGTATAAAATTATTTTTTGAATAATTTACTATAGAAAAGGCAATCCCTGGCGTAACTAAAATTTGCGACAGTAGAAAATTATTTTTTGAATAATTTACTATAGAAAAGGCAATCCCTGGCGTGATTAAAATTTGCGAGAGTAAAAAATTATTTTGTGAGAAATTTACTATAGAAAAGGCAATCCCTGGCGCAATTAAAATTTGCGACAGTAAAAAATTATTTTTTGAATAATTTACTATAGAAAAGGCAATCCCTGGCGTAATTAAAATTTGCGACAGTATAAAATTATTTTTTGAATAATTTACTATAGAAAAGGCAATCCCTGGCGTAATTAAAATTTGCGACAGTAGAAAATTATTTTTTGAATAATTTACTATAGAAAAGGCAATCCCTGGCGTAATTAAAATTTGCGACAGTAGAAAATTATTTTTTGAATAATTTACTATAGAAAAGGCAATCCCTGGCGCAGTTAAAATTTGCGACAGTAAAAAATTATTTTGTGAGAAATTTACTATAGAAAAGGCAATCCCTGGGATATTTAAAATTTGCGACAGTAGAAAATTATTTTTTGAATAATTTACTATAGAAAAGGCAATCCCTGGCGCAATTACAATTTGTGACAGTTGAAAATTATTTTTTGAATAATTTACTATAGAAAAGGCAATCCCTGGCGCAATTAAAATTTGCGACAGTAGAAAATTATTTTTTGAATAATTTACTATAGAAAAGGCAATCCCTGGCGCAATTAAAATTTGCGACAGTAGAAAATTATTTTTTGAATAATTTACTATAGAAAAGGCAATCCCTGGCGTAATTAAAATTAGCGACAGTAGAAAATTATTTTTTGAATAATTTACTGTAGAAAAGGCAATCCCTGGCGTATTTAAAATTTGCGACAGTATAAAATTAATTTTTGAAAAATTTACTATATAAAAGGCAATCCCTGGCGTAATTAAAATTTGCGACAGTAGAAAATAATTTTTAGAATAATTTACTGTAGAAAAGGCAATCCCTGGCGTAATTAAAATTTGCTATAGTAAAAAATTATTTTTTGAAAAATTTACTATAGAAAAGGCAATCCCTGGCGCAATTACAATTTGCGACAGAAAAAAATTATTTTTTGAAAAATTTACTGTAGAAAGGCAATCCCTGGCGCAATTAAAATTTGCGACAGTAAAAAATTATTTTTTGAAAAATTTACTATAGAAAAGGCAATCCCTGGCGTAATTAAAATTTGCGACAGTAAAAAATTATTTTTTGAATAATTTACTATAGAAAAGGCAACCCCTGGCGTAATTAAAATTTGCGACAGTAAAAAATTATTTTTTGAATAATTTACTATAGAAAAGGCAATACCTGGCGTAATTAAAATTTGCGACAGTATAAAATTATTTTTTGAAAAATTTACTATATAAAAGGCAATCCCTGGCGTAATTAAAATTTGCGACAGTAAAAAATTATTTTTTGAATAATTTACTATAGAAAAGGCAATCCCTGTCGTAATTAAAATTTGCGACAGTAGAAAATTATTTTTTGAATAATTTACTGTAGAAAAGGCAATCCCTGTCGCAATTAAAACTTGCGATAGTAAAAAATAATTTTTGGAATAATTTACTATAGGAAAGGCAATCCCTGGCGTAATTAAAATTTGCGAGAGTTGAAAATTATTTTTTGAATAATTTACTATAGAAAAGGCAATCCCTGGCGCAATTAAAATTTGCGACAGTATAAAATTATTTTTTGAAAAATTTACTATAGAAAAGGCTATCCCAGGCGTAATTAAAATTTTCGACAGTATAAAATTATTTTTTGAATAATTTACTATAGAAAAGGCTATCCCTGGCGTAAATAAAATTTGCGACAGTAGTAAATTATTTTTTGAATAATTTACTATAGAAAAGGCAATCCCTGGCGCAATTAAAATTTGCGACAGTAAAAAATTATTTTGTGAGAAATTTACTATAGAAAAGGCAATCCCTGGGATATTTAAAATTTGCGACAGTAGAAAATTATTTTTTGAATAATTTACTATAGAAAAGCAATCCCTGGGGAAATTAAAATTTGCGACAGTTAAAAAATATTTTTTGAATAATTTACTATAGAAAAGGCAATCCCTGGCGCACTTAAAATTTGCGACAGTAAAAAATTATTTTTTAAATAATTTACTACAAAAAAAAGGCAATCCCTGGCGTAATTAAAATTTGCGACAGTATAAAATTATTTTTTGAATAATTTACTATATAAAAGGCAATCCCTGGCGTAATTAAAATTTGCGACAGTAGAAAATTATTTTTTGAATAATTTACTGTAGAAAAGGCAATCCCTGGCGCAATTAAAACTTGCGATAGTAAAAAATTATTTTTTGAATAATTTACTATAGAAAAGGCAATCCCTGGCGTAATTAAAATCTGCGACAGTTGAAAATTATTTTTTGAATAATTTACTATAGAAAAGGCAATCCCTGGCGCAATTAAAATTTGCGACAGTATAAAATTATTTTTTGAAAAATTTACTATAGAAAAGGCAATCCCTGGCGTAATTAAAATTTGCGACAGTAGAAAACTGTTTTTTGAATAATTTACTATAGAAAAGGCAATCCCTGGCGCACTTGAAATTTGCGACAGTAGAAAATTATTTTTTGCAAAATTTACTATAGAAAAGGCAATCCCTGGCGCAATTAAAATTTGCGACAGTAAAAAATTATTTTTTGATTAATTTACTATAGAAAAGGCAATCCCTGGCGTAATTAAAATTTGCGACAGTATAAAATTATTTTTTGAATAATTTACTATAGAAAAGGCAATCCCTGGCGTAATTAAAATTTGCGACAGTAAAAAATTATTTTTTGAATAATTTACTATAGAAAAGGCAATCCCTGGCGCACTTAAAATTTGCGACAGTAAAAAATTATTTTTTGAATAATTTACTATAGAAAAGGCAATCCCTGGCGTAATTAAAATTTGCGACAGTAGAAAATTATTTTTTGAATAATTTACTATAGAAAATGCAATCCCTAGCGCAATTAAAATTTGCGACAGTATAAAATTATTTTTTGAATAATTTACTATAGAAAAGGCAATCCCTGGCGTAATTAAAATTTGCGACAGTATAAAATTATTTTTTGAATAATTTACTATAGAAAAGGCAATCCCTGGCGTAATTAAAATTTGCGACGGTAGAAAACTATTTTTTGAATAATTTACTATAGAAAAGGCAATCCCTGGCGTAATTAAAATTTGCGACAGTTAAAAATTTTTTTTTGAAAAATTTATTATGTAAAAGGCAATCCCTGGCGTAATTAAAATTTGCGACAGTAAAAAATTATTTTTTGAATAATTTACTGTAGAAAAGGCAATCCCTGGCGCAATTAAAATTTGCGACAGTAAAAAATTATTTTTTGAATAATTCCCTATAGAAAAGGCAATCCCTGGCGTAATTAAAATTTGCGACAGTATAAAATTATTTTTTGCAAAATTTACTATAGAAAAGGCAATCCCTGGCGTAATTAAAATTTGCGACAGTAAAAAATTATTTTTTGAATAATTTACTATAGAAAAGGCAATCCCTGGCGTAATTAAAATTTGCGACAGTATAAAATTATTTTTTGAATAATTTACTATAGAAAAGGCAATCCCTGGCGTAATTAAAATTTGCGACAGTAGAAAATTATTTTTTGAATAATTTACTATAGAAAAGGCAATCCCTGGCGCAATTAAAATTTGCGAGAGTAAAAAATTATTTTGTGAGAAATTTACTATAGAAAAGGCAATCCCTGGGATATTTAAAATTTGCGACAGTAGAAAATTATTTTTTGAATAATTTACTATAGAAAAGGCAATCCCTGGGATATTTAAAATTTGCGACAGTAAAAAATTATTTTTTGAATAATTTACTATAGAAAAGGCAATCCCTGGCGTAATTAAAATTTGCGACAGTAGAAAATTATTTTTTGAATAATTTACTATAGAAAAGGCAATCCCTGGCGTATTTAAAATTTCTGACAGTATAAAATTAATTTTTGAAAAATTTACTATATAAAAGGCAATCCCTGGCGTAATTAAAATTTGCGACAGTAGAAAATTATTTTTTGAATAATTTACTGCAGAAAAGGCAATCCCTGGCGCAATTAAAACTTGCGATAGTAAAAAATTATTTTTTGAATAATTTACTATAGAAAAGACAATCCCTGGCGTAATTAAAATTTGCGACAGTAAAAAATTATTTTTTGCAAAATTTACTATAGAAAAGGCAATCCCTGGCGCACTTAAATTTTGCGACAGTAAAAAATTATTTTTTGAATAATTTACTATAGAAAAGGCAATCCCTGGCGCAATTAAAATTTGCGACAGTAGAATATTATTTTTTGAATAATTTACTATAGAAAAGGCAATCCCTGGCGTAATTAAAATTTGCGACAGTAGAAAATTGTTTTTTGAATAATTTACTATAGAAAAGGCAATCCCTGGCGTAATTAAAATTTGCGACAGTAGAAAATTATTTTTTGAATAATTTACTATAGAAAAGGCAATCCCTGGCGTAATTAAAATTTGCGACAGTATAAAATTATTTTTTGAATAATTTACTAAAGAAAAGGCAATCCTTGGCGCACTTAAAATTTGCGACAGTAGAAAATTATTTTTTGAATAATTTACTATAAAAAAGGCAATCCCTGGCGCAATTAAAATTTGCGACAGTAGAAAATTATTTTTTGAATAATTTACTATAGAAAAGGCAATCCCTGGCGTAATTAAAATTTGCGACAGTTGAAAATTATTTTTTGAATAATTTACTATAGAAAAGGCAATCCCTGGCGTAATTAAAATTTGCGACAGTATAAAATTATTTTTTGAATAATTTACTATAGAAAAGGCAATCCCTGGCGCACTTAAAATTTGCGACAGTAAAAAATTATTTTTTGAATAATTTACTATAGAAAAGGCAATCCCTGGCGCACTTAAAATTTGCGACAGTAAAAAATTATTTTTTGAATAATTTACTATAGAAAAGGCAATCCCTGGCGTAATTAAAATTTGCGACAGTATAAAATTATTTTTTGAATAATTTACTATAGAAAAGGCAATCCCTGGCGTATTTAAAATTTGCGACAATATAAAATTAATTTTTGAAAACTTTACTATATAAAAGGCAATCCCTGGCGTAATTAAAATTTGCGACAGTAGAAAATTATTTTTTGAATAATTTACTATAGAAAAGGCAATCCCTGGCGCAATTAAAACTTGCGATAGTAAAAAATTATTTTTTGAATAATTTACTATAGAAAATGCAATCCCTGGCGTAATTAAAATTTGCGACAGTAGAAAATTATTTTTTGAATAATTTACTATAGAAAAGGCAATCCCTGGCGTAATTAAAATTTGCGACAGTAAAAAATTATTTTTCGAATAATTTACTATAGAAAAGGCAATCCCTGCGATATTTAAAATTTGCGACAGTAAAAAATTATTTTTTGAATAATTTACTATAGAAAAGGCAATCCCTGGCGTAATTAAAATTTGCGACAGTAGAAAATTATTTTTTGAATAATTTACTATAGAAAAGGCAATCCCTGGCGTATTTAAAATTTGCGACATCAAAAAATTATTTTTTGAATAATTTACTATAGAAAAGGCAATCCCTGGCGTAATTCAAATTTGCGACAGTATAAAATTATTTTTTGAATATTTACTATAGAAAAGGCAATCCCTGGCGCACTTAAAATTTGCGACAGTAAAAAATTATTTTTGAATAATTTTACTATAGAAAAGGCAATCCCTGCGCACTTAAATTTGCGACAGTAAAAAATTAGTTTTTGAATAATTTACTATAGAAAAGGCAATCCCTGGCGTAATTAGAAATTTGCGACGGTATAAAATTATTTTTGAATAATTTACTATAGAAAAGGCAATCCTGGCGCAATTAAAATTTGCAACAGTATAAAATTATTTTTTGAAAATTTACTATTGAAAAGGCAATTCCTGGCGTAATTAAATTTGCGACAGTAGAAAATTTTTTTTTGAATATTTTACTATAGAAAAGGCAATCCCTGGCGCACTTAAAACTTGCGACAGTAGAAAATTATTTTTTTAAAAATTTACTATAGAAAAGGCAATCCCTGGCGTAATTAAAATTTGCGACAGTAGAAAATTATTTTTGAATAATTTACTATAGAAAAGGCAATCCCTGGCGCACTTAAAATTTGCGACAGTATAAAATTATTTTTTGAATAATTTACTATAGAAAAGGCAATCCCTGGCGTAATTAAAATTTGCCACAGTAGAAAATTATTTTTGAATAATTTACTATAAAAAAGGCAATCCCTGGAGTATTTAAATTTGCGACAGTTGAAAATTATTTTTTGAATTATTTACTATAGAAAGCAAGCCCTGGCGAATTAAAATTTGCGACAGTAGAAATTATTTTTGCAAATTTATTATAGAAAAGGCAATCCTGGCGCACTTAAATTTGCGACAGTAAAAAAATTAATTTTTTGAATAATTTACTATAGAAAAGGCATCCCTGGCGTAATTAAAATTTGCGACAGTAGAAAATTATTTTTGAATAATTTACTATAGAAAAGGCAATCCCTGGCGTAATTAAAATTTGCGACAGTAGAAAGTTATTTTTGAATAATTTACTATAGAAAAGGCAATCCCTGGCGCAATTAAAATTTGCGACAGTTGAAAATTATTTTTTGAATAATTTACTATAGAAAAGGCAATCCCTGGCGTAATTAAAATTTGCGACAGTAGAAAATTTTTTTTTGAATATTTTACTATAGAAAAGGCAATCCTGGCGCAATTAAAATTTGCGACAATAGAAATTATTTTTTGAATAATTTACTATAGAAAAGGCAATCCTGGCGCAATTACAACTTGCGACAGTAGAAAATTATTTTTTTGAATAATTTACTATAGAAAAGGCAATCCCTGGCGTAATTAAATTTGCGACAGTAGAAATTTATTTGTTGAATAATTTACTATAGAAAGGCAATCCCTGGCGTAATTAATTTTGCGACAGTTGAAAAATTATTTTTGAATAATTTACTATAGAAAAGGCAATCCCTGGCGTATTAAAATTTGCGACAGTAAAAAATTATTTGTGAGAAATTTACTATAGAAAAGGCAATTCCCTGGCGCAATTAAAATTTGCGACAGTAAAAAATTATTTTTTGAATAATTTACTATAGAAAAGGCAATCCCTGGCGTAATTAAAATTTGCGCCAGTATAAAATTATTTTTTGAATAATTTACTATAGAAAAGGCAATCCTGGTTGTAATCTTAAAATTTGCGACAGTAGAAAATTATTTTTTGAATAATTTACTATAGAAAAGGCAATCCCTGGCGCAATTAAATTTGCGACAGTAAAAATTATTTTGTGAGAATTTACTATAGAAAAGGCAATCCTGGGATATTAAAATTTGCGACAGTAGAAAATTATTTTTTGAATAATTTACTATAGAAAAGGCAATCGCTGCGTAATTAAAATTTGCGATAGTAAAAATTATTTTTTTGAATAATTACTATAGAAAAGGCAATCCCTGGCGCACTTAAAATTTGCGACAGTAAAAAATTATTTTTTGAATAATTACTATAGAAAGGCAATCCCTGGCGTAATTAAAATTTGCGATCAGTATAAAATTATTTTTTGAATAATTTACTATAGAAAAGGCAATCCCTGGCGTAATTAAAATTTGCGACAGTAGAAAATTTATTTTTGAATAATTTACTGTAGAAAAGGAAATCCCTGACGCAATTAAAACTTGCGATAGTAAAAATTATTTTTTGAATAATTTACTATAGAAAAGGCAATCCCTGGCGTAATTAAATTTGCGACAGTTGAAAATTATTTTTTGAATAATATTACTATAGAAAAGGCAATCCCTGGCGCAATTAAAATTTGCGACAGTATAAATTATTTTTTGAAAATTTACTATAGACAATCCCTGGCGTAATAAAATTTGCGACAGTAGAAAATATTTTTGAATAATTTACTATAGAAAAAGCAATCCCTGGCGCACTTAAAATTTGCGACAGTAGAAAATTATTTTTTGCAAAATTTACTATAGAAAGGCAATCCCTGGCGCAATTAAATTTGCGACAGTAAAAAATTATTTTCGAATAATTACTGTAGAATAGGCAATCCCTGGCGCAATTAAGAATAATTTACTGTAGAATAGGCAATCCCTGGCGCAATTAAATCTTGCGATAGTAAAAAATTATTTTTTGAATAATTTACTGTAGAAAAGGCAATCCCTGGCGCACTTAAAATTTGCGACAGTAGAAAATTATTTTTTGCAAAATTTACTATAGAAAAGGCAATCCCTGGCGCAATTAAAATTTGCGACAGTAAAAAATTATTTTTCGCAAAATTTACTATAGATATATGGCAATACCTGGCGCACTTAAAATTTGCGACAGTAAAAAATTATTTTTTGAATAATTTACTATAGAAAAGGCAATCCCTGGCGTAATTAAAATTTGCGACAGTAGAAAATTATTTTTTGCAAAATTTACTATAGAAAAGGCAATCCCTGGCGCGATTAAAATTTGCGACAGTAAAAAATTATTTTTTGAATAATTTACTATAGAAAAGGCAATCCCTGGCGTAATTAAAATTTGCGACAGAATAAAATTATTTTTTGAATAATTTACTATAGAAAAGGCAATCCCTGGCGTAATTAAAATTTGCGACAGTTAGAAAATTATTTTTTGAATAATTTACTATAGAAAAGGCAATCCCTGGCGTAATTAAAATTTGCGAAAGTAGAAAATTATTTTTGGAATAATTTACTATAGAAAAGGCAATCCCTGGCGCAATTAAAATTTGCGACAGTAAAAAATTATTTTGTGAGAAATTTACTATGGAAAAGGCAATCCCTGGGATATTTAAAATTTGCGACAGTAGAAAATTATTTTTTGAATAATTTACTATAGAAAAGGCAATCCCTGGCGCAATTACAATTTGCGACAGTTGAAAATTATTTTTTGAATAATTTACTATAGAAAAGGCAATCCCTGGCGCAATTAAAATTTGCGACAGTAGAAAATTATTTTTTGAATAATTTACTATAGAAACGGCAATCCCTGGCGCTATTAAAATTTGCGAAAGTAGAAAATTATTTTTTGAATAATTTACTATAGAAAAGGCAATCCCTGGCGTAATTAAAATTTGCGACAGTAGAAAATTATTTTTTGCAAAATTTACTATAGAAAAGGCAATCCCTGGCGCACTTAAAATTTGCGACAGTAAAAAATTATTTTTTGAATAATTTACTATAGAAAAGGCAATCCCTGGCGTAATTAAAATTTGCGACAGTAGAAAATTATTTTTTGAATAATTTACTATAGAAAAGGCAATCCCTGGCGCAATTAAAATTTGCGACAGTAGAAAATTATTTTTTGCAAAATTTACTATAGAAAAGGCAATCCCTGGCGCGATTAAAATTTGCGACAGTAAAAAATTATTTTTTGAATAATTTACTATAGAAAAGGCAATCCCTGGCGTAATTAAAATTTGCGACAGAATAAAATTATTTTTTGAATAATTTACTATAGAAAAGGCAATCCCTGGCGTAATTAAAATTTGCGACAGTAGAAAATTATTTTTTGAATAATTTACTATAGAAAAGGCAATCCCTGGCGTAATTAAAATTTGCGAAAGTAGAAAATTATTTTTGGAATAATTTACTATAGAAAAGGCAATCCCTGGCGCAATTAAAATTTGCGACAGTAAAAAATTATTTTGTGAGAAATTTACTATGGAAAAGGCAATCCCTGGGATATTTAAAATTTGCGACAGTAGAAAATTATTTTTGAATAATTTACTATAGAAAAGGCAATCCCTGGCGCAATTACAATTTGCGACAGTTGAAAATTATTTTTTGAATAATTTACTATAGAAAAGGCAATCCCTGGCGCAATTAAAATTTGCGACAGTAGAAAATTATTTTTTGAATAATTTACTATAGAAACGGCAATCCCTGGCGCTATTAAAATTTGCGAAAGTAGAAAATTATTTTTTGAATAATTTACTATAGAAAAGGCAATCCCTGGCGTAATTAAAATTTGCGACAGTAGAAAATTATTTTATGAATAATTTACTGTAGAAAAGGCAATCCCTGGCGTATCTAAAATTTGCGACAGTATAAAATTAATTTTTGAAAAATTTACTATATAAAAGGCAATCCCTGGCGTAATTAAAATTTGCGACAGTAGAAAATTATTTTTTGAATAATTTGCTGTAGAAAAGGCAATCCCTGGCGCAATTAAAACTTGCGATATTAAAAAATTATTTTTTGAATAATTTACTGTAGAAAAGGCAATCCCTGGCGCACTTAAAATTTGCGACAGTAGAAAATTATTTTTTGCAAAATTTACTATAGAAAAGGCAATCCCTGGCGCAATTAAAATTTGCGACAGTAAAAAATTATTTTTCGCAAAATTTACTATAGAAAAGGCAATCACTGGCGCACTTAAAGTTTGCGACAGTAAAAAATCATTTTTTGAATAATTTACTATAGAAAAGGCAATCCCTGGCGTAATTAAAATTTTCGACAGTAGAAAATTATTTTTTGAATAATTTACTATAGAAAAGGCAATCCCTGGCGTAATTAAAATTTGCGACAGTATAAAATTATTTTTTGCAAAATTTACTATAGAAAAGGCAATCCCTGGCGTAATTAAAACTTGCGATAGTAAAAAATTATTTTTTGAAAAATTTACTATAGAAAAGGCAATCCCTGGCGCAATTACAATTTGCGACAGTAAAAAATTATTTTTTGAAAAATTTACTGTAGAAAGGCAATCCCTGGCGTAATTACAATTTGCGACAGTAAAAAATTATTTTTTGAAAAATTACTATAGAAAAGGCAATCCCTGGCGTAATTAAAATTTGCGACAGTAAAAACTTATTTTTTGAATAATTTACTATAGAAAAGGCAATCCCTGGCGTAATTAAAATTTGCGACAGTAAAAAATTATTTTTCGCAAAATTTACTATAGAAAAGGCAATCACTGGCGCACTTAAAGTTTGCGACAGTAAAAAATCATTTTTTGAATAATTTACTATAGAAAAGGCAATCCCTGGCGTAATTAAAATTTTCGACAGTAGAAAATTATTTTTTGAATAATTTACTATAGAAAAGGCAATCCCTGGGATATTTAAAATTTGCGACAGTAGAAAATTATTTTTTGAATAATTTACTATAGAAAAGGCAATCCCTGGCGTAATTAAAATTTGCGACAGTAAAAAATTATTTTTTGAATAATTTACTATAGAAAAGGCAATCCCTGGCGCAATTAAAATTTGCGACAGTATAAAATTATTTTTTGAAAAATTTACTATAGAAAAGGCAATCCCTGGCGTAATTAAAATTTGCGACAGTAGAAAATTATTTTTTGAATAATTTACTATAGAAAAGGCAATCCCTGGCGCACTTAAAATTTGCGACAGTTGAAAATTATTTTTTGCAAAATTTACTATAGAAAAGGCAATCCCTGGCGCAATTAAAATTTGCGACAGTAAAAAATTATTTTTTGAATAATTTACTATAGAAAAGGCAATCCCTGGCGTAATTAAAATTTGCGACAGTATAAAATTATTTTTTGAATAATTTACTATAGAAAAGGCAATCCCTGGCGTAATTAAAATTTGCGACAGTAAAAAATTATTTTTTGAATAATTTACTATAGAAAAGGCAATCCCTGGCGCACTTAAAATTTGCGACAGTAAAAAATTATTTTTTGAATAATTTACTATAGAAAAGGCAATCCCTGGCGTAATTAAAATTTGCGACAGTAAAAAATTATTTTTCGCAAAATTTACTATAGAAAAGGCAATCACTGGCGCACTTAAAGTTTGCGACAGTAAAAAATCATTTTTTGAATAATTTACTATAGAAAAGGCAATCCCTGGCGTAATTAAAATTTTCGACAGTAGAAAATTATTTTTTGAATAATTTACTATAGAAAAGGCAATCCCTGGCGTAATTAAAATTTGCGACAGTACAAAATTATTTTTTGCAAAATTTACTATAGAAAAGGCAATCCCTGGCGTAATTAAAACTTGCGATAGTAAAAAATTATTTTTTGAAAAATTTACTATAGAAAAGGCAATCCCTGGCGCAATTACAATTTGCGACAGTAAAAAATTATTTTTTGAAAAATTTACTGTAGAAAGGCAATCCCTGGCGTAATTACAATTTGCGACAGTAAAAAATTATTTTTTGAAAAATTTACTATAGAAAAGGCAATCCCTGGCGTAATTAAAATTTGCGACAGTAAAAAATTATTTTTTGAATAATTTACTATAGAAAAGGCAATCCCTGGCGTAATTAAAATTTGCGACAGTAAAAAATTATTTTTCGCAAAATTTACTATAGAAAAGGCAATCACTGGCGCACTTAAAGTTTGCGACAGTAAAAAATCATTTTTTGAATAATTTACTATAGAAAAGGCAATCCCTGGCGTAATTAAAATTTTCGACAGTAGAAAATTATTTTTTGAATAATTTACTATAGAAAAGGCAATCCCTGGCGTAATTAAAATTTGCGACAGTATAAAATTATTTTTTGCAAAATTTACTATAGAAAAGGCAATCCCTGGCGTAATTTAAACTTGCGATAGTAAAAAATTATTTTTTGAAAAATTTACTATAGAAAAGGCAATCCCTGGCGCAATTAAAATTTGCGACAGTAAAAAATTATTTTTTGAAAAATTTACTGTAGAAAGGCAATCCCTGGCGTAATTACAATTTGCGACAGTAAAAAAATATTTTTTGAAAAATTTACTATAGAAAAGGCAATCCCTGGCGTAATTAAAATTTGCGACAGTAAAAAATTATTTTTTGAATAATTTACTATAGAAAAGGCAACCCCTGGCGTAATTAAAATTTGCGACAGTAAAAAATTATTTTTTGAATAATTTACTATAGAAAAGGCAATACCTGGCGTAATTAAAATTTGCGACACTATAAAATTATTTTTTGAAAAATTTACTATATAAAAGGCAATCCCTGGCGTAATTAAAATTTGCGACAGTAAAAAATTATTTTTTGAATAATTTACTATAGAAAAGGCAATCCCTGTCGTAATTAAAATTTGCGACAGTAGAAAATTATTTTTTGAATAATTTACTGTAGAAAAGGCAATCCCTGGCGCAATTAAAACTTGCGATAGTAAAAAATTATTTTTTGAATAATTTACTATAGAAAAGGCAATCCCTGGCGCACTTAAAATTTGCGACAGTAAAAAATTATTTTTTGCAAAATTTACTATAGAAAAGGCAATACCTGGCGCAATTAAAATTTGCGACAGTATAAAATTATTTTTTGAAAAATTTTCAATAGAAAAGGCAATCCCTGGCGTAATTAAAATTTGCGACAGTATAAAATTATTTTTTGAATAATTTACTATAGAAAAGGCAATCCCTGGCGTAATTAAAATTTGCGACAGTAGAAAATTATTTTTTGAATAATTTACTATAGAAAAGGCAATCTCTGGCGCAATTAAAATTTGCGACAGTAAAAAATTATTTTGTGAGAAATTTACTATAGAAAAGGCAATCCCTGGGATATTTAAAATTTGCGACAGTAGAAAATTATTTTTTGAATAATTTACTATAGAAAAGGCAATCCCTGGCGTAATTAAAATTTGCGACAGTAAAAAATTATTTTTTGAATAATTTACTATAGAAAAGGCAATCCCTGGCGCAATTAAAATTTGCGACAGTATAAAATTATTTTTTGAAAAATTTACTATAGAAAAGGCAATCCCTGGCGTAATTAAAATTTGCGACAGTAGAAAATTATTTTTTGAATAATTTACTATAGAAAAGGCAATCCCTGGCGCACTTAAAATTTGCGACAGTTGAAAATTATTTTTTGCAAAATTTACTATAGAAATGGCAATCCCTGGCGCAATTAAAATTTGCGACAGTAAAAAATTATTTTTTGAATAATTTACTATAGAAAAGGCAATCCCTGGCGTAATTAAAATTTGCGACAGTATAAAATTATTTTTTGAATAATTTACTATAGAAAAGGCAATCCCTGGCGTAATTAAAATTTGCGACAGTAAAAAATTATTTTTTGAATAATTTACTATAGAAAAGGCAATCCCTGGCGCACTTAAAATTTGCGACAGTAAAAAATTATTTTTTGAATAATTTACTATAGAAAAGGCAATCCCTGGCGTAATTAAAATTTGCGAAAGTAGAAAATTATTTTTTGAATAATTTACTATAGAAAAGGCAATCCCTAGCGCAATTAAAATTTGCGACAGTATAAAATTATTTTTTGAATAATTTACAATAGAAAAGGCAATCCCTGGCGTAATTAAAATTTGCGACAGTATAAAATTATTTTTTGAATAATTTACTATAGAAAAGGCAATCCCTGGCATAATTAAAATTTGCGACGGTAGAAAATTATTTTTTGAATAATTTACTATAGAAAAGGCAATCCCTGGCGTAATTAAAATTTGCGACAGTAGAAAATTATTTTTTGAATAATTTACTATAGAAAAGGCAATCCCTGGCGAAATTAAAATTTGCGACAGTAGAAAATTATTTTTTGAATAATTTACTATAGAAATGGCAATCCCTGGCGTAATTAAAATTTGCGACAGTAAAAAATTATTGTTTGAATAATTTACTGTAGAAAAGGCAATCCCTGGCGCAATTAAAATTTGCGACAGTAAACAATTATTTTTTGAATAATTTACTATAGAAAAGGCAATCCCTGGCGTAATTAAAATTTGCTACAGTAGAAAATTAGTTTTTGAATAATTTACTATAGAAAAGGCAATCCCTGGCGCACTTAAAATTTGCGACAGTAAAAAATTATTTTTTGAATAATTTACTATAGAAAAGGCAATCCCTGGCGCACTTAAAATTTGCGACAGTAAAAAATTATTTTTTGAATAATTTACTATAGAAAAGGCAATCCCTGGCGTAATTAAAATTTGCGGCAGTAGAAAATTATTTTTTGAATTATTTACTATAGAAAAGGCAATCCCTAGCGCAATTAAAATTTGCGACAGTATAAAATTATTTTTTGAATAATTTACTATAGAAAAGGCAATCCCTGGCGTAATTAAAATTTGCGACAGTATAAAATTATTTTTTGAATAATTTACTATAGAAAAGGCAATCCCTGGGATATTTAAAATTTGCGACAGTAAAAAATTATTTTTTGAATAATTTACTATAGAAAAGGCAATCCCTGGCGTAATTAAAATTTGCGACAGTAAAAAATTATTTTTTGAATAAATTACTATAGAAAAGGCAATCCCTGGCGAAATTAAAATTTGCGACAGTAGAAAATTATTTTTTGAATTATTTACTATAGAAAAGGCAATCCCTAGCGCAATTAAAATTTGCGACAGTAAAAAATTATTTTTTGAATAATTTACTATAGAAAAGGCAATCCCTGGGATATTTAAAATTTGCGACAGTAAAAAATTATTTTTTGAATAATTTACTATAGAAAAGGCAATCCCTGGCGCAATTAAAATTTGCGACAGTATAAAATTATTTTTTGAAAAATTTACTATAGAAAAGGCAATCCCTGGCGTAATTAAAATTTGCGACAGTAGAAAATTATTTTTTGAATAATTTACTATAGAAAAGGCAATCCCTGGCGCACTTAAAATTTGCGACAGTTGAAAATTATTTTTTGCAAAATTTACTATAGAAATGGCAATCCCTGGCGCAATTAAAATTTGCGACAGTAAAAAATTATTTTTTGAATAATTTACTATAGAAAAGGCAATCCCTGGCGTAATTAAAATTTGCGACAGTATAAAATTATTTTTTGAATAATTTACTATAGAAAAGGCAATCCCTGGCGTAATTAAAATTTGCGACAGTAAAAAATTATTTTTTGAATAATTTACTATAGAAAAGGCAATCCCTGGCGCACTTAAAATTTGCGACAGTAAAAAATTATTTTTTGAATAATTTACTATAGAAAAGGCAATCCCTGGCGTAATTAAAATTTGCGAAAGTAGAAAATTATTTTTTGAATAATTTACTATAGAAAAGGCAATCCCTAGCGCAATTAAAATTTGCGACAGTATAAAATTATTTTTTGAATAATTTACAATAGAAAAGGCAATCCCTGGCGTAATTAAAATTTGCGACAGTATAAAATTATTTTTTGAATAATTTTCTATAGAAAAGGCAATCCCTGGCATAATTAAAATTTGCGACGGTAGAAAATTATTTTTTGAATAATTTACTATAGAAAAGGCAATCCCTGGCGTAATTAAAATTTGCGACAGTAGAAAATTATTTTTTGAATAATTTACTATAGAAAAGGCAATCCCTGGCGAAATTAAAATTTGCGACAGTAGAAAATTATTTTTTGAATAATTTACTATAGAAAAGGCAATCCCTGGCGTAATTAAAATTTGCGACAGTAAAAAATTATTGTTTGAATAATTTACTGTAGAAAAGGCAATCCCTGGCGCAATTAAAATTTGCGACAGTAAACAATTATTTTTTGAATAATTTACTATAGAAAAGGCAATCCCTGTCGTAATTAAAATTTGCTACAGTAGAAAATTAGTTTTTGAATAATTTACTATAGAAAAGGCAATCCCTGGCGCACTTAAAATTTGCGACAGTAAAAAATTATTTTTTGAATAATTTACTATAGAAAAGGCAATCCTGGCGCACTTAAAATTTGCGACAGTAAAAAATTATTTTTTGAATAATTTACTATAGAAAAGGCAATCCCTGGCGTAATTAAAATTTGCGGCAGTAGAAAATTATTTTTTGAATTATTTACTATAGAAAAGGCAATCCCTAGCGCAATTAAAATTTGCGACAGTATAAAATTATTTTTTGAATAATTTACTATAGAAAAGGCAATCCCTGGCGTAATTAAAATTTGCGACAGTATAAAATTATTTTTTGAATAATTTACTATAGAAAAGGCAATCCCTGGGATATTTAAAATTTGCGACAGTAAAAAATTATTTTTTGAATAATTTACTATAGAAAAGGCAATCCCTGGCGTAATTAAAATTTGCGACAGTAAAAAATTATTTTTGGAATAAATTACTATAGAAAAGGCAATCCCTGGCGAAATTAAAATTTGCGACAGTAGAAAATTATTTTTTGAATAATTTACTATAGAAAAGGCAATCCCTGGCGTAATTAAAATTTGCGACAGTAGAAAATTATTTTTTGAATAATTTACTATAGAAAAGGCAATCCCTGGCGTAATTAAAATTTGCGACAGTTGAAAATTATTTTTTGAATAATTTACTATAGAAAAGGCAATCCCTGGCGTAATTAAAATTTGCGACAGTAAAAGATTATTTTGTGAGAAATTTACTATAGAAAAGGCAAACCCTGGCGCAATTAAAATTTGCGACAGTAAAAAATTATTTTGTGAGAAATTTACTATAGAAAAGGCAATCCCTGGTATATTTAAAATTTGCGACAGTAGAAAATTATTTTTTGAATAATTTACTATAGAAAAGGCAATCCCTGGCGTAATTAAAATTTGCGACAGTAAAAAATTATTGTTTGAATAATTTACTGTAGAAAAGGCAATCCCTGGCGCAATTAAAATTTGCGTCAGTAAACAATTATTTTTTGAATAATTTACTATAGAAAAGGCAATCCCTGGCGTAATTAAAATTTGCGACAGTAGAAAATTATTTTTTGAATAATTTACTGTAGAAAAGGCAATCCCTGGCGCAATTAAAATTTGCGACAGTAAAAAATTATTTTTTGAATAATTTACTATAGAAAAGGCAATCCCTGGCTTAATTAAAATTTGCGACAGTATAAAATTATTTTTTGCAAAATTTACTATAGAAAAGGCAATCCCTGGCGTAATTAAAACTTGCGATAGTAAAAAATTATTTTTTGAAAAATTTACTATAGAAAAGGCAAACCCTGGCGCAATTACAATTTGCGACAGTAAAAAATTATTTTTTGAAAAATTTACTGTAGAAAAGCAATCCCTGGCGCAATTAAATTTTGCGACAGTAAAAAATTATTTTTTGAAAAATTTACTATAGAAAAGGCAATCCCTGGCGTATTTAAAATTTGCGACAGTAAAAAATTATTTTTTGAATAATTTACTATAGAAAAGGCAATCCCTGGCGTAATTAAAATTTGCGACAGTAAAAAATTATTTTTTTAATAATTAACTATATGAAAGGCAATTCCTGGCGTAATTAAAATTTGCGACAGTAAAAAATTATATTTTGAATAATTTACTATAGAAAAGGCAATCCCTGGCGTAATTAAAATTTGCGACAGTAAAAAATTATTTTTTGAATAATTTACTATAGAAAAGGCAATCCCTGGGATATTTAAAATTTGCGACAGTAAAAAATTATTTTTTGAATAATTTACTATAGAAAAGGCAATCCCTGGCGTAATTAAAATTTGCGACAGTAAAAAATTATTTTTTGAATAATTTACTATAGAAAAGGCAATCCCTGGCGTAATTAAAATTTGCGAAAGTAGAAAATTATTTTTTGAATAATTTACTATAGAAAAGGCAATCCCTAGCGCAATTAAAATTTGCGACAGTATAAAATTATTTTTTGAATAATTTACAATAGAAAAGGCAATCCCTGGCGTAATTAAAATTTGCGACAGTATAAAATTATTTTTTGAATAATTTACTATAGAAAAGGCAATCCCTGGCATAATTAAAATTTGCGACGGTAGAAAATTATTTTTTGAATAATTTACTATAGAAAAGGCAATCCCTGGCGTAATTAAAATTTGCGACAGTAGAAAATTATTTTTTGAATAATTTACTATAGAAAAGGCAATCCCTGGCGAAATTAAAATTTGCGACAGTAGAAAATTATTTTTTGAATAATTTACTATAGAAAAGGCAATCCCTGGCGTAATTAAAATTTGCGACAGTAAAAAATTATTGTTTGAATAATTTACTGTAGAAAAGGCAATCCCTGGCGCAATTAAAATTTGCGACAGTAAACAATTATTTTTTGAATAATTTACTATAGAAAAGGCAATCCCTGTCGTAATTAAAATTTGCTACAGTAGAAAATTAGTTTTTGAATAATTTACTATAGAAAAGGCAATCCCTGGCGCACTTAAAATTTGCGACAGTAAAAAATTATTTTTTGAATAATTTACTATAGAAAAGGCAATCCTGGCGCACTTAAAATTTGCGACAGTAAAAAATTATTTTTTGAATAATTTACTATAGAAAAGGCAATCCCTGGCGTAATTAAAATTTGCGGCAGTAGAAAATTATTTTTTGAATTATTTACTATAGAAAAGGCAATCCCTAGCGCAATTAAAATTTGCGACAGTATAAAATTATTTTTTGAATAATTTACTATAGAAAGGGCAATCCCTGGCGTAATTAAAATTTGCGACAGTATAAAATTATTTTTTGAATAATTTACTATAGAAAAGGCAATCCCTGGGATATTTAAAATTTGCGACAGTAAAAAATTATTTTTTGAATAATTTACTATAGAAAAGGCAATCCCTGGCGTAATTAAAATTTGCGACAGTAAAAAATTATTTTTTGAATAAATTACTATAGAAAAGGCAATCCCTGGCGAAATTAAAATTTGCGACAGTAGAAAATTATTTTTTGAATAATTTACTATAGAAAAGGCAATCCCTGGCGTAATTAAAATTTGCGACAGTAGAAAATTATTTTTTGAATAATTTACTGTAGAAAAGGCAATCCCTGGCGCAATTAAAATTTGCGACAGTAAAAAATTATTTTTTGAATAATTTACTATAGAAAAGGCAATCCCTGGCTTAATTAAAATTTGCGACAGTATAAAATTATTTTTTGCAAAATTTACTATAGAAAAGGCAATCCCTGGCGTAATTAAAACTTGCGATAGTAAAAAATTATTTTTTGAAAAATTTACTATAGAAAAGGCAAACCCTGGCGCAATTACAATTTGCGACAGTAAAAAATTATTTTTTGAAAAATTTACTGTAGAAAAGCAATCCCTGGCGCAATTAAATTTTGCGACAGTAAAAAATTATTTTTTGAAAAATTTACTATAGAAAAGGCAATCCCTGGCGTATTTAAAATTTGCGACAGTAAAAAATTATTTTTTGAATAATTTACTATAGAAAAGGCAATCCCTGGCGTAATTAAAATTTGCGACAGTAAAAAATTATTTTTTTAATAATTAACTATATGAAAGGCAATCCCTGGCGTAATTAAAATTTGCGACAGTAAAAAATTATATTTTGAATAATTTACTATAGAAAAGGCAATCCCTGGCGTAATTAAAATTTGCGACAGTAAAAAATTATTTTTTGAATAATTTACTATAGAAAAGGCAATCCCTGGGATATTTAAAATTTGCGACAGTAAAAAAATATTTTTGTAATAATTTACTATAGAAAAGGCAATCCCTGGCGTAATTAAAATTTGCGACAGTAAAAAATTATTTTTTGAATAAATTACTATAGAAAAGGCAATCCCTGGCGAAATTAAAATTTGCGACAGTAGAAAATTATTTTTTGAATAATTTACTATAGAAAAGGCAATCCCTGGCGTAATTAAAATTTGCGACAGTAGAAAATTATTTTTTGAATAATTTACTATAGAAAAGGCAATCCCTGGCGTAATTAAAATTTGCGACAGTTGAAAATTATTTTTTGAATAATTTACTATAGAAAAGGCAATCCCTGGCGTAATTAAAATTTGCGACAGTAAAAGATTATTTTGTGAGAAATTTACTATAGAAAAGGCAAACCCTGGCGCAATTAAAATTTGCGACAGTAAAAAATTATTTTGTGAGAAATTTACTATAGAAAAGGCAATCCCTGGGATATTTAAAATTTGCGACAGTAGAAAATTATTTTTTGAATAATTTACTATAGAAAAGGCAATCCCTGGCGTAATTAAAATTTGCGACAGTAAAAAATTATTTTTTGAATAATTTACTATAGAAAAGGCAATCCCTGGCGCACTTAAAATTTGCGACAGTAAAAAATTATTTTTTGAATAATTTACTATAGAAAAGGCAATCCCTGGCATAATTAAAATTTACGACAGTATAAAATTATTTTTTGAATAATTTACTATATAAAAGGCCATCCCTGGCGTAATTAAAATTTGCGACAGTAGAAAATTAGTTTTTGAATAATTTACTGTAGAAAAGGAAATCCCTGACGCAATTAAAACTTGCGATAGTAAAAAATTATTTTTTGAATAATTTACTATAGAAAAGGCAATCCCTGGCGTAATTAAAATTTGCGACAGTTGAAAATTATTTTTTGAATAATTTACTATAGAAAAGGCAATCCCTGGCGCAATTAAAATTTGCGACAGTATAAAATTATTTTTTGAAAAATTTACTATAGACAATACCTGGCGTAATTAAAATTTGCGACAGTAGAAATTTATTTTTTGAATAATTTACTATAGAAAAGGCAATCCCTGGCGCACTTAAAATTTGCGACAGTAGAGAATTATTTTTTGCAAAATTTACTATAGAAAAGGCAATCCCTGGCGCAATTAAAATTTGCGACAGTAAAAAATTATTTTTTGAATAATTTACTATATAAAAGGCAATCCCTGGCGTAATTAAATTTTGCGACAGTATAAAATTATTTTTTGAATAATTTACTATAGAAAAGGCAATCCCTGGCGTGATTAAAATTTGCGACAGTAAAAAATTATTTTGTGAGAAATTTACTATAGAAAAGGCAATCCCTGGCGCAATTAAAATTTGCGACAGTAAAAAATTATTTTTTGAATAATTTACTATAGAAAAGGCAATCCCTGGCGTAATTAAAATTTGCGACAGTATAAAATTATTTTTTGAATAATTTACTATAGAAAAGGCAATCCCTGGCGTAATTAAAATTTGCGACAGTAGAAAATTATTTTTGAATAATTTACTATAGAAAAGGCAATCCCTGGCGTAATTGAAATTTGCGACAGTAGAAAATTATTTTTTGAATAATTTACTATAGAAAAGGCAATCCCTGGCGCAATTAAAATTTGCGACAGTAAAAAATTATTTTGTGAGAAATTTACTATAGAAAAGGCAATCCCTGGGATATTTAAAATTTGCGACAGTAGAAAATTATTTTTTGAATAATTTACTATAGAAAAGGCAATCCCTGGCGCAATTACAATTTGCGACAGTTGAAAAGTATTTTTTGAATAATTGACTATAGAAAAGGCAATCCCTGGCGCAATTAAAATTTGCAACAGTAGAAAATTATTTTTTGAATAATTTACTATAGAATAGGCAATCCCTGGCGCAATTAAAATTTGCGAGAGTAGAAAATTATTTTTTGAATAATTTACTATAGAAAAGGCAATCCCTGGCGTAATTAAAATTTGCGACAGTAGAAAATTATTTTTTGAATAATTTACTGTAGAAAAGGCAATCCCTGGCGTATTTAAAATTTGCGACAGTATAAAATTAATTTTTAAAAAATTTACTATATAAAAGGCAATCCCTGGCGTAATTAAAATTTGCGACAGTAGAAAATTATTTTTTGAATAATTTACTGTAGAAGAAGCAAACCCTGGCGCAATTAAAACTTGCGATAGTAAAAAATTATTTTTTGAATAATTTACTGTAGAAATGGCAATCCCTGGCGCACTTAAAATTTGCGACAGTAGAAAATTATTTTTTGCAAAATTTACTATGGAAAAGGCAATCCCTGGCGCAATTAAAATTTGCGACAGTAAAAAATTATTTTTTGCAAAATTTACTATAGAAAAGGCAATCCCTGGCGCACTTAAAATTTGCGACAGTAAAAAATTATTTTTTGAATAATTTACTATAGAAAAGGCAATCCCTGGCGTAATTAAAATTTGCGACAATAGAAAATTATTTTTTGAATAATTTACTATAGAAAAGGCAATCCCTGGCGTAATTAAAATTTGCGACAGTATAAAATTATTTTTTGCAAAATTTACTATAGAAAAGGCAATCCCTGGCGTAATTAAAACTTGCGATAGTAAAAAATTATTTTTTGAAAAATTTACTATAGAAAAGGCAATCCCTGGCGCAATTACAATTTGCGACAGTAAAAAATTATTTTTTGAAAAATTTACTGTAGAAAGGCAATCCCTGGCGCAATTAAAATTTGCGGCAGTAAAAAATTATTTTTTGAAAAATTTACTATAGAAAAGGCAATCCCTGGCGTAATTAAAATTTGCGACAGTAAAAAATTATTTTTTGAATAATTTACTATAGAAAAGGCAACCCCTGGCGTAATTAAAATTTGCGACAGTAAAAAATAATTTTTTGAATAATTTACTATAGAAAAGGCAATCCCTGGCGTAATTAAAATTTGCGACAGTATAAAATTATTTTTTGAAAAATTTACTATACAAAAGGCAATCCCTGGCGTAATTAAAATTTGCGACAGTAAAAAATTATTTCTTGAATAATTTACAAAAGAAAAGGCAATCCCTGTCGTAATTAAAATTTGCGACAGTAGAAAATTATTTTTTGAATAATTTACTGTAGAAAAGGCAATCCCTGGCGCAATTAAAACTTGCGATAGTAAAAAATTATTTTTTGAATAATTTACCATAGAAATGGCAATCCCTGGCGTAATTAAAATTTGCGACAGTTGAAAATTATTTTTTGAATAATTTACTATAGAAAAGGCAATCCCTGGCGCAATTAAAATTTGCGACAGTATAAAATTATTTTTTGAAAAATTTACTAAAGAAAAGGCAATCCCTGGCGTAATTAAAATTTGCGACAGTATAAAATTATTTTTTGAATAATTTACTATAGAAAAGGCAATCCCTGGCGTAATTAAAATTTGCGACAGTAGAAAATTATTTTTTGAATAATTTACTATAGAAAAGGCAATACCTGGCGCAATTAAAATTTGCGACAGTAAAAAATTATTTTGTGAGAAATTTACTATAGAAAAGGCAATCCCTGGGATATTTAAAATTTGCGACAGTAGAAAATTATTTTTTGAATAATTTACTATAGAAAAGGCAATCCCTGGCGCAATTAAAATTTGCGACAGTAAAAAATTATTTTTTGAATAATTTACTATAGAAAAGGCAATCCCTGGCGTACTTAAAATTTGCGACAGTAAAAAAATTATTTTTTGAATAATTTACTATAGAAAAGGCAATCCCTGGCGTAATTAAAATTTGCGACAGTATAAAATTATTTTTTGAATAATTTACTATATCAAAGGCAATCCCTGGCGTAATTAAAATTTGCGACAGTAGAAAATTATTTTTTGAATAATTTACTGTAGAAAAGGCAATCCCTGGCGCAATTAAAACTTGCGATAGTAAAAAATTATTTTTTGAATAATTTACTATAGAAAAGGCAATCCCTGGCGTAATTAAAATTTGCGACAGTTGAAAATTATTTTTTGAATAATTTACTATAGAAAAGGCAATCCCTGGCGCAATTAAAATTTGCGACAGTATAAAATTATTTTTTGAAAAATTTACTATAGAAAAGGCAATCCCTGGCGTAATTAAAATTTGCGAAAGTAGAAAATTATTTTTTGAATAATTTACTACAGAAAAGGCAATCCCTGGCGCACTTAAAATTTGCGATAGTAGAAAATTATTTTTTGCAAAATTTACTATAGTAAAAAATTATTTTTTGAAAAATTTACTATAGAAAAGGCAATCCCTGGCGCAATTACAATTTGCGACAGTAAAAAATTATTTTTTGAAAAATTTACTGTAGAAATGCAATCCCTGGCGCAATTAAAATTTGCGACAGTAAAAAATTATTTTTTGAAAAATTTACTATAGAAAAGGCAATCCCTGGCGTATTTAAAATTTGCGACAGTAAAAAATTATTTTTTGAATAATTTACTATAGAAAAGGCAATCCCTGGCGCAATTAAAATTTGCGACAGTAAAAAATTATTTTTTGAATAATTTACTATATAAAAGGCAACCCCTGGCGTAATTAAAATTTGCGACAGTAGAAAATTATTTTTTGAATAATTTACTATAGAAAAGGCAATCCCTGGTGTAATTAAAATTTGCGACAGTAAAAAATTATTTTTTGAATAATTTACTATAGAAAAGGCAATCCCTGGGATATTTAAATTTTGCGACAGTAAAAAATTATTTTTTGAATAATTTACTATAGAAAAGGCAATCCCTGGCGTAATTAAAATTTGCGACAGTAAAAAATTATTTTTTGAATAATTTACTATAGAAAAGGCAATCCCTGGCGTAATTAAAATTTGCGACAGTAGAAAATTATTTTTTGAATAATTTACTATAGAAAAGGCAATCCCTGGCGCACTTAAAATTTGCGACAGTAAAAACTTATTTTTTGAATAATTTACTATAGAAAAGGCAATCCCTGGCGTAATTAAAATTTGCGACAGTAGAAAATTATTTCTTGAATAATTTACTATAGAAAAGGCAATCCCTGGCGTATTTAAAATTTGCGACAGTATAAAATTATTTTTTGAAAAATTTACTATAGAAAAGGCAATCCCTGGCGTAATTAAAATTTGCGACAGTAAAAAATTATTTTTTGAATATTTTACTATATAAAAGGCAATCCCTGGCGTAATTAAAATTTGCGACAGTAGAAAATTATTTTTTGAATAATTTACTATAGAAAAGGCAATCCCTGGCGTAATTAAAATTTGCGACAGTATAAAATTATTTTTTGAATAATTTACTAAAGAAAAGGCAATCCCTGGCGTAATTAAAATTTGCGACAGTAAAAAATTATTTTTTGAATAATTTACTATAGAAAAGGCAATCCCTGGCGCACTTAAAATTTGCGACAGTAAAAAATTATTTTTTGAATAATTTACTATAGAAAAGGCAATCCCTGGCGTAATTAAAATTTGCGGCAGTAGAAAATTATTTTTTGAATAATTTACTATAGAAAAGGCAATCCCTAGCGCAATTAAAATTTGCGACAGTATAAAATTATTTTTTGAATAATTTACTATAGAAAAGGCAATCCCTGTCGTAATTAAAATTTGCGACAGTATAAAATTATTTTTTGAATAATTTACTATAGAAAAGGCAATCCCTGGCGTAATTAAAATTTGCGACGGTAGAAAATTATTTCTTGAATAATTTACTATAGAAAAGGCAATCCCTGGCGTAATTAAAATTTGCGACAGTAAAAAATTATTTTTTGAAAAATTTACTATATAAAAGGCAATCCCTGGCGTAATTAAAATTTACGACAGTAGAAAATTATTTTTTGAATAATTTACTGTAGAAAAGGCAATCCCTGGCGCAATTAAAATTTGCGACAGTAAAAAATTATTTTTTGAATAATTTACTATAAAAAAGGCAATCCCTGGCGTAATTAAAATTTGCGACAGTATAAAATTATTTTTTGCAAAATTTACTATATAAAAGGCAATCCCTGGCGTAATTAAAACTTGCGATAGTAAAAAATTATTGTTTTAAAAATTTACTATAGAAAAGGCAATCCCTGGCGCAATTACAATTTGCGACAGTAAAAAATTATTTTTGAAAAATTTACTGTAGAAAGGCAATCCCTGGCGCAATTAAAATTTGCGACAGTAAAATATTATTTTTTGAAAAATTTACTATAGAAAAGGCAATCCCTGGCGTATTTAAAATTTGCGACAGTAAAAAATTATTTTTTGAATAATTTACTATAGAAAAGGCAAGCCCTGGCGTAATTAAAATTTGCGACAGTAAAAAATTATTTTTTGAATAATTAACTATATAAAAGGCAATCCCTGGCGTAATTAAAATTTGCGACAGTAGAAAATTATTTTTTGAATAATTTACTATAGAAAAGGCAATCCCTGGCGTAATTAAAATTTGCGACAGTTGAAAATTATTTTTTGAATAATTTACTATAGAAAAGGCAATCCCTGGCGTATTTAAAATTTGCGACAGTAAAAAATTATTTTTTGAATAATTTACTATAGAAAAGGCAATCCCTGGCGTAATTAAAATTTGCGACAGTAGAAAATTATTTTTTGAATAATTTACTATAGAAAAGGCAATCCCTGGCGCACTTAAAATTTGCGACAGTAAAAAATTATTTTTTGAATAATTTACTATAGAAAAGGCAATCCCTGGCGTAATGAAAATTTGCGAGAGTAGAAAATTATTTTTTGAATAATTTACTATAGAAAAGGCAATCCCTGGCGCAATTAAAATTTGCGACAGTAGAAAATTATTTTTTGAATAATTTACTATAGAAAAGGCAATCCCTGGCGTAATTAAAATTTGCGACAGTTGAAAATTATTTTTTGAATAATTTACTATAGAAAAGGCAATCTCTGGCGTATTTAAAATTTGCGACAGTAAAAAATTATTTTTTGAATAATTTACTATAGAAAAGGCAATCCCTGGCGTAATTAAAATTTGCGACAGTAGAAAATTATTTTTTGAATAATTTACTATAGAAAAGGCAATCCCTGGCGCACTTAAAATTTGCGACAGTAAAAAATTATTTTTTGAATAATTTACTATAGAAAAGGCAATGCCTGGCGTAATTAAAATTTGCGAGAGTAGAAAATTATTTTTTGAATAATTTACTATAGAAAAGGCAATCCCTGGCGCAATTAAAATTTGCGACAGTAGAAAATTATTTTTTGAATAATTTACTATAGAAAAGGCAATCCCTGGCGTAATTAAAATTTGCGACAGTAAAAAATTATTTTTTGAATAATTTACTATAGAAAAGGCAATCCCTGGCGCACTTAAAATTTGCGACAGTAAAAAATTATTTTTTGAATAATTTACTATAGAAAAGGCAATCCCTGGCGCACTTAAAATTTGCGACAGTAAAAAATTTATGTTTTGCAAAATTTACTATAGAAAAGGCAATCCCTGGCGCACTTAAAATTTGCGGCAGTAAAAAATGATTTTTTGAATAATTTACTATAGAAAAGGCAATCCCTGGCGTAATTAAAATTTGCGACAGTTGAAAATTATTTTTTGAATAATTTACTATAGAAAAGGCAATCCCTGGCGCAATTAAAATTTGCGACAGTAAAAAATTATTTTTTGCAAAATTTACTATAGAAAAGGCAATCCCTGGCGTAATTAAAATTTGCGAAAGT
The DNA here is from genome assembly GCA_963930735.1 of Dioctria linearis. Classification (NCBI taxonomy): domain Eukaryota; kingdom Metazoa; phylum Arthropoda; class Insecta; order Diptera; family Asilidae; genus Dioctria; species Dioctria linearis. The sequence continues at coordinate 38,188 of CAWVNZ010002078.1, forward strand.
ATAAAATTATTTTTTGAATAATTTACTATAGAAAAGGCAATCCCTGGCGCACTTAAAATTTTCGACAGTAAAAAATTATTTTTTGAATAATTTACTATAGAAAAGGCAATTCCTGGCGCACTTAAAATTTGCGACAGTAAAAAATTTATTTTTTGCAAAATTTACTATAGAAAAGGCAATCCCTGGCGCACTTAAAATTTGCGGCAGTAAAAAATGATTTTTTGAATAATTTACTATAGAAAAGGCAATCCCTGGCGTAATTAAAATTTGCGACAGTTGAAAATTATTTTTTGAATAATTTACTATAGAAAAGGCAATCCCTGGCGTAATTAAAATTTGCGACAGTATAAAATTATTTTTTGCAAAATTTACTATATAAAAGGCAATCCCTGGCGTAATTAAAACTTGCGATAGTAAAAAATTATTGTTTTAAAAATTTACTATAGAAAAGGCAATCCCTGGCGCAATTACAATTTGCGACAGTAAAAAATTATTTTTGAAAAATTTACTGTAGAAAGGCAATCCCTGGCGCAATTAAAATTTGCGACAGTAAAATATTATTTTTTGAAAAATTTACTATAGAAAAGGCAATCCCTGGCGTATTTAAAATTTGCGACAGTAAAAAATTATTTTTTGAATAATTTACTATAGAAAAGGCAAGCCCTGGCGTAATTAAAATTTGCGACAGTAAAAAATTATTTTTTGAATAATTAACTATATAAAAGGCAATCCCTGGCGTAATTAAAATTTGCGACAGTAGAAAATTATTTTTTGAATAATTTACTATAGAAAAGGCAATCCCTGGCGTAATTAAAATTTGCGACAGTTGAAAATTATTTTTTGAATAATTTACTATAGAAAAGGCAATCCCTGGCGTATTTAAAATTTGCGACAGTAAAAAATTATTTTTTGAATAATTTACTATAGAAAAGGCAATCCCTGGCGTAATTAAAATTTGCGACAGTAGAAAATTATTTTTTGAATAATTTACTATAGAAAAGGCAATCCCTGGCGCACTTAAAATTTGCGACAGTAAAAAATTATTTTTTGAATAATTTACTATAGAAAAGGCAATCCCTGGCGTAATTAAAATTTGCGAGTGTAGAAAATTATTTTTTGAATAATTTACTATAGAAAAGGCAATCCCTGGCGCAATTAAAATTTGCGACAGTAGAAAATTATTTTTTGAATAATTTACTATAGAAAAGGCAATCCCTGGCGTAATTAAAATTTGCGACAGTTGAAAATTATTTTTTGAATAATTTACTATAGAAAAGGCAATCTCTGGCGTATTTAAAATTTGCGACAGTAAAAAATTATTTTTTGAATAATTTACTATAGAAAAGGCAATCCCTGGCGTAATTAAAATTTGCGACAGTAGAAAATTATTTTTTGAATAATTTACTATAGAAAAGGCAATCCCTGGCGCACTTAAAATTTGCGACAGTAAAAAATTATTTTTTGAATAATTTACTATAGAAAAGGCAATGCCTGGCGTAATTAAAATTTGCGAGAGTAGAAAATTATTTTTTGAATAATTTACTATAGAAAAGGCAATCCCTGGCGCAATTAAAATTTGCGACAGTAGAAAATTATTTTTTGAATAATTTACTATAGAAAAGGCAATCCCTGGCGTAATTAAAATTTGCGACAGTAAAAAATTATTTTTTGAATAATTTACTATAGAAAAGGCAATCCCTGGCGCACTTAAAATTTGCGACAGTAAAAAATTATTTTTTGAAAAATTTACTATAGAAAAGGCAATCCCTGGCGTATTTAAAATTTGCGACAGTAAAAAATTATTTTTTGAATAATTTACTATAGAAAAGGCAAGCCCTGGCGTAATTAAAATTTGCGACAGTAAAAAATTATTTTTTGAATAATTAACTATATAAAAGGCAATCCCTGGCGTAATTAAAATTTGCGACAGTAGAAAATTATTTTTTGAATAATTTACTATAGAAAAGGCAATCCCTGGCGTAATTAAAATTTGCGACAGTTGAAAATTATTTTTTGAATAATTTACTATAGAAAAGGCAATCCCTGGCGTATTTAAAATTTGCGACAGTAAAAAATTATTTTTTGAATAATTTACTATAGAAAAGGCAATCCCCGGCGTAATTAAAATTTGCGACAGTAGAAAATTATTTTTTGAATAATTTACTATAGAAAAGGCAATCCCTGGCGCACTTAAAATTTGCGACAGTAAAAAATTATTTTTTGAATAATTTACTATAGAAAAGGCAATCCCTGGCGTAATTAAAATTTGCGAGAGTAGAAAATTATTTTTTGAATAATTTACTATAGAAAAGGCAATCCCTGGCGCAATTAAAATTTGCGACAGTAGAAAATTATTTTTTGAATAATTTACTATAGAAAAGGCAATCCCTGGCGTAATTAAAATTTGCGACAGTTGAAAATTATTTTTTGAATAATTTACTATAGAAAAGGCAATCTCTGGCGTATTTAAAATTTGCGACAGTAAAAAATTATTTTTTGAATAATTTACTATAGAAAAGGCAATCCCTGGCGTAATTAAAATTTGCGACAGTAGAAAATAATTTTTTGAATAATTTACTATAGAAAAGGCAATCCCTGGCGCACTTAAAATTTGCGACAGTAAAAAATTATTTTTTGAATAATTTACTATAGAAAAGGCAATGCCTGGCGTAATTAAAATTTGCGAGAGTAGAAAATTATTTTTTGAATAATTTACTATAGAAAAGGCAATCCCTGGCGCAATTAAAATTTGCGACAGTAGAAAATTATTTTTTGAATAATTTACTATAGAAAAGGCAATCCCTGGCGTAATTAAAATTTGCGAGAGTAAAAAATTATTTTTTGAATAATTTACTATAGAAAAGGCAATCCCTGGCGCACTTAAAATTTGCGACAGTAAAAAATTATTTTTTGAATAATTTACTATAGAAAAGGCAATTCCTGGCGCACTTAAAATTTGCGACAGTAAAAAAATTATTTTTTGCAAAATTTACTATAGAAAAGGCAATCCCTGGCGCACTAAAAATTTGCGGCAGTAAAAAATGATTTTTTGAATAATTTACTATAGAAAAGGCAATCCCTGGCGTAATTAAAATTTGCGACAGTTGAAAATTATTTTTTGAATAATTTACTATAGAAAAGGCAATCCCTGGCGCACTTAAAATTTTCGACAGTAAAAAATTATTTTTGAATAATTTACTATAGAAAAGGCAATCCCTGGCGCAATTAAAATTTGCGACAGTAGAAAATTATTTTTTGAATAATTTACTATAGAAAAGGCAATCCCTGGCGTAATTAAAATTTGCGACAGTAAAAAATTATTTTTTGAATAATTTACTATAGAAAAGGCAATCCCTGGCGCACTTAAAATTTGCGACAGTAAAAAATTATTTTTTGAATAATTTACTATAGAAAAGGCAATCCCTGGCGCACTTAATATTTGCGACAGTAAAAAATTATTTTTTGCAAAATTTACTATAGAAAAGGAAATCCCTGGCGCACTTAAAATTTGCGGCAGTAAAAAATTATTTTTTGAATAATTTACTATAGAAAAGGCAATCCCTGGCGTAATTAAAATTTGCGACAGTTGAAAATTATTTTTTGAATAATTTACTATAGAAAAGGCAATCCCTGGCGCACTTAAAATTTGCGACAGTAGAAAATTATTTTTTGAATAATTTACTATAGAAAAGGCAATCCCTGGCGTAATTAAAATTTGCGACAGTAAAAAATTATTTTTTGAATAATTTACTATAGAAAAGGCAATCCCTGGCGCACTTAAAATTTGCGACAGTAAAAAATTATTTTTTGAATAATTTACTATAGAAAAGGCAATTCCTGGCGCACTTAAAATTTGCGACAGTAAAAAATTTATTTTTTGCAAAATTTACTATAGAAAAGGCAATCCCTGGCGCACTTAAAATTTGCGGCAGTAAAAAATGATTTTTTGAATAATTTACTATAGAAAAGGCAATCCCTGGCGTAATTAAAATTTGCGACAGTTGAAAATTATTTTTTGAATAATTTACTATAGAAAAGGCAATCCCTGGCGCACTTAAAATTTTCGACAGTAAAAAATTATTTTTTGAATAATTTACTATAGAAAAGGCAATCCCTGGCGCAATTAAAATTTGCGACAGTAAAAAATTATTTTTTGCAAAATTTACTATAGAAAAGGCAATCCCTGGCGTAATTAAAATTTGCGACAGTATAAAATTATTTTTTGAATAATTTACTACAGAAAAGGCAATCCCTGGCGCACTTAAAATTTTGGAGAGTAAAAAATTATTTTTTGAATAATTTACTATAGAAAAGGCAATCCCTGGCGCAATTAAAATTTGCGACAGTAGAAAATTATTTTTTGAATAATTTACTATAGAAAAGGCAATCCCTGGCGCACTTAAAATTTGCGACAGTAAAAAATTATTTTTTGAATAATTTACTATAGAAAAGGCAATCCCTGGCGCACTTAAAATTTGCGACAGTAAAAAATTTATTTTTTGCAAAATTTATTATAGAAAAGGCAATCCCTGGCGCACTTAAAATTTGCGGCAGTAAAAAATTATTTTTTGAATAATTTACTATAGAAAAGGCAATCCCTGGCGTAATTAAAATTTGCGACAGTTGAAAATTATTTTTTGAATAATTTACTATAGAAAAGGCAATCCCTGGCGCAATTAAAATTTGCGACAGTAAAAAATTATTTTTTGCAAAATTTACTATAGAAAAGGCAAACCCTGGCGTAATTAAAATTTGCGACAGTATAAAATTATTTTTTGAATAATTTGCTATTGAAAAGGCAATCCCTGGCGCACTTAAAATTTTCGACAGTAAAAAATTATTTTTTGAATAATTTACTATAGAAAAGGCAATCCCTGGCGCAATTAAAATTTGCGACAGGAGAAAATTATTTTTTGAATAATTTACTGTAGAAAAGGCAATCCCTGGCGTAATTAAAATTTGCGACAGTAAAAAATTATTTTTTGAATAATTTACTATAGAAAAGGCAATCCCTGGCGCACTTAAAATTTGCGACAGTAAAAAATTATTTTTTGAATAATTTACTATAGAAAAGGCAATCCCTGGCGCACTTAAAATTTGCGACAGTAAAAAATTATTTTTTGCAAAATTTACTATAGAAAAGGCAATCCCTGGCGCACTTAAAATTTGCGGCAGTAAAAAATTATTTTTTGAATAATTTACTATAGAAAAGGCAATCCCTGGCGTAATTAAAATTTGCGACAGTTGAAAATTATTATTTGAATAATTTACTATAGAAAAGGCAATCCCTGGCGCAATTAAAATTTGCGACAGTAAAAAGTTATTTTTTGCAAAATTTACTATAGAAAAGGCAATCCCTGGCGTAATTAAAATTTGCGACAGTATAAAATTATTTTTTGAATAATTTACTATAGAAAAGGCAATCCCTGGCGCACTTAAAATTTTCGACAGTAAAAAATTATTTTTTGAATAATTTACTATAGAAGAGGCAATCCCTGGCGCAATTAAAATTTGCGACAGTAGAAAATTATTTTTTGAATAATTTACAGTAGAAAAGGCAATGCCTGGCGTAATTAAAATTTGCGACAGTAAAAAATTATTTTTCGAATAATTTACTATAGAAAAGGCAATCCCTGGCGCACTTAAAATTTGCGACAGTAAAAAATTATTTTTTGAATAATTTACTATAGAAAAGGCAATCCCTGGCGCACTTAAAATTTGCGACAGTAAAAAATTATTTTTTGCAAAATTTACTATAGAAAAGGCAATCCCTGGCGCAATTAAAATTTGCGACAGTAAAAAGTTATTTTTTGAAAAATTTACTATAGAAAAGGCAATCCCTGGCGCAATTACAATTTGCGACAGTAAAAAATTATTTTTTGAAAAATTTACTGTAGAAAGGCAATCGCTGGCGCAATTAAAATTTGCGACAGTAAAATATTATTTTTTGAAAAATTTACTATAGAAAAGGCAATCCCTGGCGTATTTAAAATTTGCGACAGTAAAAAATTATTTTTTGAATAATTTACTATAGAAAAGGCAATCCCTGGCGTATTTAAAATTTGCGACAGTAAAAAATTATTTTTTGAATAATTTACTATAGAAAAGGCAATCCCTGGCGTAATTAAAATTTGCGACAGTAGAAAATTATTTTTTGAATAATTTACTATAGAAAAGGCAATCCCTGGCGCACTTAAAATTTGCGACAGTAAAAAATTATTTTTTGAATAATTTACTATAGAAAAGGCAATCCCTGGCGTAATTAAAATTTGCGAGAGTAGAAAATTATTTTTTGAATAATTTACTATAGAAAAGGCAATCCCTGGCGCAATTAAAGTTTGCGACAGTAGAAAATTATTTTTTGAATAATTTACTATAGAAAAGGCAATCCCTGGCGTAATTAAAATTTGCGACAGTAAAAAAATATTTTTTGAATAATTTACTATAGAAAAGGCAATCCCTGGCGCACTTAAAATTTGCGACAGTAAAAAATTATTTTTTGAATAATTTACTATAGAAAAGGCAATCCCTGGCGCACTTAAAATTTGCGACAGTAAAAAATTATTTTTGCAAAATTTACTATAGAAAAGGCAATCCCTGGCGCACTTAAAATTTGCGGCAGTAAAAAATTATTTTTTGAATAATTTACTATAGAAAAGGCAATCCCTGGCGTAATTAAAATTTGCGACAGTTGAAAATTATTTTTTGAATAATTTACTATAGAAAAGGCAATCCCTGGCGCAATTAAAATTTGCGACAGTAAAAAATAATTTTTTGCAAAATTTTACTATAGAAAAGGCAATCCCTGGCGTAATTAAAATTTGCGACAGTATAAAATTATTTTTTGAATAATTTACTATAGAAAAGGCAATCCCTGGCGCACTTAAAATTTTCGACAGTAAAAAATTATTTTTTGAATAATTTACTATAGAAAAGGCAATCCCTGGCGTAATTAAAATTTGCGACAGTAAAAAATTATTTTTTGAATAATTTACTATAGAAAAGGCAATCCCTGGCGTAATTAAAATTTGCGACAGTAAAAAATTATTTTTTGAATAATTTACTATAGAAAAGGCAATCCCTGGCGCACTTAAAATTTGCGACAGTAAAAAATTATTTTTTGAATAATTTACTATAGAAAAGGCAATCCCTGGCGTAATTAAAATTTGCGACAGTATAAAATTATTTTTTGAATAATTTACTATAGAAAAGGCAATCCCTGGCGCAATTAAAATTTGCGACAGTTGAAAATTATTTTTTGAAAAATTTACTATAGAAAAGGCAATCCCTGGCGTAATTAAAATTTTCGACAGTAAAAAATTAATATTTTGAAAAATTTACTGTAGAAAAGGCAATCCCTGGCGCAATTAAAATTTGCGACAGTAGAAAATTATTTTTTGAATAATATACTGTAGAAAAGGCAATCCCTGGCGCAATTAAAATTTGCGACAGTAGAAAATTATTTTTTGAAAAATTTACTGTAGAAAAGGCAATCCCTGGCGGAATTAAAATTTGCGACAGTAGAAAATTATTTTTTTGAATAATTTACTATAGAAAAGGCAATCCCTGGCGCACTTAAAATTTGCGACAGTAAAAAATTATTTTGTGAGAAATTTACTACAGAAAAGGCAATCCCTGGTATATTTAAAATTTGCGACAGTAGAAAATTATTTTTTGAATAATTTACTATAGAAAAGGCAATCCCTGGCGCAATTAAAATTTGCGACAGTAGAAAATTATTTTTTGAATAATTTACTATAGAAAAGGCAATCCCTGGCGCACTTAAAATTTGCGACAGTAAAAAATTATTTTTTGAATAATTTACTATAGAAAAGGCAATCCCTGGCGCACTTAAAATTTGCGACAGTAAAAAATTTATTTTTTGCAAAATTTACTATAGAAAAGGCAATCCCTGGCGCACTTAAAATTTGCGGCAGTAAAAAATTATTTTTTGAATAATTTACTATAGAAAAGGCAATCCCTGGCGTAATTAAAATTTGCAACAGTAGAAAATTATTTTTTGAATAATTTACTATAGAAAAGGCAATCCCTGGCGTAATTAAAATTTGCGACAGTAAAAAATTATTTTTTGCAAAATTTACTATAGAAAAGGCAATCCCTGGCGTAATTAAAATTTGCGACAGTATAAAATTATTTTTTGAATAATTTACTATAGAAAAGGCAATCCCTGGCGCACTTAAAATTTTCGACAGTAAAAAATTATTTTTTGAATAATTTACTATAGAAAAGGCAATCCCTGGCGCAATTAAAATTTGCGACAGTAGAAAATTATTTTTTGAATAATTTACTGTAGAAAAGGCAATCCCTGGCGTAATTAAAATTTGCGACAGTAAAAAATTATTTTTTGAATAATTTACTATAGAAAAGGCAATCCCTGGCCCACTTAAAATTTGCGACAGTAAAAAATTATTTTTTGAATAATTTACTATAGAAAAGGCAATCCCTGGCGCACTTAAAATTTGCGACAGTAAAAAATTATTTTTTGCAAAATTTACTATAGAAAAGGCAATCCCTGGCGCACTTAAAATTTGCGGCAGTAAAAAATTATTTTTTGAATAATTTACTATAGAAAAGGCAATCCCTGGCGTAATTAAAATTTGCGACAGTTGAAAATTATTTTTTGAATAATTTACTATAGAAAAGGCAATCCCTGGCGCAATTAAAATTTGCGACAGTAAAAAAGTATTTTTTGCAAAATTTACTATAGAAAAGGCAATCCCTGGCGTAATTAAAATTTGCGACAGTATAACATTATTTTTTGAATAATTTACTATAGAAAAGGCAATCCCTGGCGCACTTAAAATTTTCGACAGTAAAAAATTATTTTTGGAATAATTTACTATAGAAAAGGCAATCCCTGGCGCAATTAAAATTTGCGACAGTAGAAAATTATTTTTTGAATAATTTACTATAGAAAAGGCAATCCCTGGCGTAATTAAAATTTGCGACAGTAAAAAATTATTTTTTGAAAAATTTACTATATAAAAGGCAATCCCTGGCGTAATTAAAATTTGCGACAGTAGAAAATTATTTTTTGAATAAATTACTGTAGAAAAGGCAATCCCTGGCGCAATTAAAATTTGCGACAGTAAAAAATTATTTTTTGAATAATTTACTATAAAAAAGGCAATCCCTGGCGTAATTAAAATTTGCGACAGTATAAAATTATTTTTTGCAAAATTTACTATAGAAAAGGCAATCCCTGGCGTAATTAAAACTTGCGATAGTAAAAAATTATTTTTTGAAAAATTTACTATAGAAAAGGCAATCCCTGGCGCAATTACAATTTGCGACAGTAAAAAATTATTTTTTGAAAAATTTACTGTAGAAAGGCAATCCCTGGCGCAATTAAAATTTGCGACAGTAAAATATTATTTTTTGAAAAATTTACTATAGAAAAGGCAATCCCTGGCGTATTTAAAATTTGCGACAGTAAAAAATTATTTTTTGAATAATTTACTATAGAAAAGGCAATCCCTGGCGTAATTAAAATTTGCGACAGTAAAAAATTATTTTTTGAATAATTAACTATATAAAAGGCAATCCCTGGCGTAATTAAAATTTGCGACAGTAGAAAATTATTTTTTGAATAATTTACTATAGAAAAGGCAATCCCTGGCGTAATTAAAATTTGCGACAGTAAAAAATTATTTTTTGAATAATTTACTATAGAAAAGGCAATCCCTGGCGTATTTAAAATTTGCGACAGTAAAAAATTATTTTTTGAATAATTTACTATAGAAAAGGCAATCCCTGGCGTAATTAAAATTTGCGACAGTAGAAAATTATTTTTTGAATAATTTACTATAGAAAAGGCAATCCCTGGCGCACTTAAAATTTGCGACAGTAAAAAATTATTTTTTGAATAGTTTACTATAGAAAAGGCAATCCCTGGCGTAATTAAAATTTGCGAGAGTAGAAAATTATTTTTTGAATAATTTACTATAGAAAAGGTAATCCCTGGCGCAATTAAAATTTGCGACAGTAGAAAATTATTTTTTGAATAATTTACTATAGAAAAGGCAATCCCTGGCGTAATTAAAATTTGCGACAGTAAAAAATTATTTTTTGAATAATTTACTATAGAAAAGGCAATCCCTGGCGCACTTAAAATTTGCGACAGTAAAAAATTATTTTTTGAATAATTTACTATAGAAAAGGCAATCCTTGGCGCACTTAAAATTTGCGACAGTAAAAAATAATTTTTTGCAAAATTTACTATAGAAAAGGCAATCCCTGGCGCACTTAAAATTTGCGGCAGTAAAAAATTATTTTTGGAATAATTTACTATAGAAAAGGCAATCACTGGCGTAATTAAAATTTGCGACAGTTGAAAATTATTTTTTGAATAATTTACTATAGAAAAGGCAATCCCTGGCGCAATTAAAATTTGCGACAGTAAAAAATTATTTTTTGCAAAATTTACTATAGAAAAGGCAATCCCTGGCGTAATTAAAATTTGCGACAGTATAAAATTATTTTTTGAATAATTTACTATAGAAAAGGCAATCCCTGGCGCACTTAAAATTTTCGACAGTAAAAAATTATTTTTTGAATAATTTACTATAGAAAAGGCAATCCCTGGCGCAATTAAAATTTGCGACAGTAGAAAATTATTTTTTGAATAATTTACTATAGAAAAGGCAATCCCTGGCGTAATTAAAATTTGCGACACTAAAAAATTATTTTTTGAATAATTTACTATAGAAAAGGCAATCCCTGGCGCACTTAAAATTTGCGACAGTATAAAATTATTTTTTGAATAATTTACTATAGAAAAGGCAATCCCTGGCGCAATTAAAATTTGCGACAGTTGAAAATTATTTTTTGAATAATTTACTATAGAAAAGGCAATCCCTGGCGTAATTAAAATTTTCGACAGTAAAAAATTAATATTTTGAAAAATTGACTGTAGAAAAGGCAATCCCTGGCGCAATTAAAATTTGCGACAGTAGAAAATTATTTTTTGAATAATTTACTGTAGAAAAGGCAATCCCTGGCGCAATTAAAATTTGCGACAGTAGAAAATTATTTTTTGAAAAATTTACTGTAGAAAAGGCAATCCCTGGCGCAATTAAAATTTGCGACAGTAGAAAATTATTTTGTGAGAAATTTACTACAGAAAAGGCAATCCCTGGGATATTTAAAATTTGCGGCAGTAGAAAATTATTTTTTGAATAATTTACTATAGAAAAGGCAATCCCTGGCGCAATTAAAATTTGCGAGAGTAGAAAATTATTTTTTGAATAATTTACTATAGAAAAGGCAATCCCTGGCGCACTTAAAATTTGCGACAGTAAAAAATTATTTTTTGAATAATTTACTATAGAAAAGGCAATCCCTGGCGCACTTAAAATTTGCGACAGTAAAAAATTTATTTTTTGCAAAATTTACTATAGAAAAGGCAATCCCTGGCGCACTTAAAATTTGCGGCAGTAAAAAATTATTTTTTGAATAATTTACTATAGAAAAGGCAATCCCTGGCGTAATTAAAATTTGCGACAGTTGAAAATTATTTTTTGAATAATTTACTATAGAAAAGGCAATCCCTGGCGCAATTAAAATTTGCGACAGTAAAAAATTATTGTTTGCAAAATTTACTATAGAAAAGGCAATCCCTGGCGTAATTAAAATTTGCGACAGTATAAAATTATTTTTTGAATAATTTACTATAGAAAAGGCAATCCCTGGCGCACTTAAAATTTTCGACAGTAAAAAATTATTTTTTGAATAATTTACTATAGAAAAGGCAATCCCTGGCGCAATTAAAATTTGCGACAGTAGAAAATTATTTTTTGAATAATTTACTGTAGAAAAGGCAATCCCTGGCGTAATTAAAATTTGCGACAGTAAAAAATTATTTTTTGAATAATTTACTATAGAAAAGGCAATCCCTGGCGCACTTAAAATTTGCGACAGTAAAAAATTATTTTTTGAATAATTTACTATAGAAAAGGCAATCCCTGGCGCACTTAAAATTTGCGACAGTAAAAAATTATTTTTTGCAAAATTTACTATAGAAAAGGCAATCCCTGGCGCACTTAAAATTTGCGGCAGTAAAAAATTATTTTTTGAATAATTTACTATAGAAAAGGCAATCCCTGGCGTAGTTAAAATTTGCGACAGTTGAAAATTATTTTTTGAATAATTTACTATAGAAAAGGCAATCCCTGGCGCAATTAAAATTTGCGACAGTAAAAAATTATTTTTTGCAAAATTTACTATAGAAAAGGCAATCCCTGGCGTAATTAAAATTTGCGACAGTATAACATTATTTTTTGAATAATTTACTATAGAAAAGGCAATCCCTGGCGCACTTAAAATTTTCGACAGTAAAAAATTATTTTTGGAATAATTTACTATAGAAAAGGCAATCCCTGGCGCAATTAAAATTTGCGACAGTAGAAAATTATTTTTTGAATAATTTACTATAGAAAAGGCAATCCCTGGCGTAATTAAAATTTGCGACAGTAAAAAATTATTTTTTGAAAAATTTACTATATAAAAGGCAATCCCTGGCGTAATTAAAATTTGCGAGAGTAGAAAATTATTTTTTGAATAAATTACTGTAGAAAAGGCAATCCCTGGCGCAATTAAAATTTGCGACAGTAAAAAATTATTTTTTGAATAATTTACTATAAAAAAGGCAATCCCTGGCGTAATTAAAATTTGCGACAGTATAAAATTATTTTTTGCAAAATTTACTATAGAAAAGGCAATCCCTGGCGTAATTAAAACTTGCGATAGTAAAAAATTATTTTTTGAAAAATTTACTATAGAAAAGGCAATCCCTGGCGCAATTACAATTTGCGACAGTAAAAAATTATTTTTTGAAAAATTTACTGTAGAAAGGCAATCCCTGGCGCAATTAAAATTTGCGACAGTAAAATATTATTTTTTGAAAAATTTACTATAGAAAAGGCAATCCCTGGCGTATTTAAAATTTGCGACAGTAAAAAATTATTTTTTGAATAATTTACTATAGAAAAGGCAATCCCTGGCGTAATTAAAATTTGCGACAGTAAAAAATTATTTTTTGAATAATTAACTATATAAAAGGCAATCCCTGGCGTAATTAAAATTTGCGACAGTAGAAAATTATTTTTTGAATAATTTACTATATAAAAGGCAATCCCTGGCGTAATTAAAATTTGCGACAGTAAAAAATTATTTTTTGAATAATTTACTATAGAAAAGGCAATCCCTGGCGTATTTAAAATTTGCGACAGTAAAAAATTATTTTTTGAATAATTTACTATAGAAAAGGCAATCCCTGGCGTAATTAAAATTTGCGACAGTAGAAAATTATTTTTTGAATAATTTACTATAGAAAAGGCAATCCCTGGCGCACTTAAAATTTGCGGCAGTAAAAAATTATTTTTGGAATAATTTACTATAGAAAAGGCAATCCCTGACGTAATTAAAATTTGCGACAGTTGAAAATTATTTTTTGAATAATTTACTATAGAAAAGGCAATCCCTGGCGCAATTAAAATTTGCGACAGTAAAAAATTATTTTTTGCAAAATTTACTATAGAAAAGGCAATCCCTGGCATAATTAAAATTTGCGACAGTATAAAATTATTTTTTGAATAATTTACTATAGAAAAGGCAATCCCTGGCGCACTTAAAATTTTGGAGAGTAAAAAATTATTTTTTGAATAATTTACTATAGAAAAGGCAATCCCTGGCGCAATTAAAATTTGCGACAGTAGAAAATTATTTTTTGAATAATTTACTATAGAAAAGGCAATCCCTGGCGTAATTAAAATTTGCGACAGTAAAAAATTATTTTTTGAATAATTTACTATAGAAAAGGCAATCCCTGGCGCACTTAAAATTTGCGACAGTAAAAAATTATTTTTTGAATAATTTACTATAGAAAAGGCAATCCCTGGCGTAATTAAAATTTGCGACAGTATAAAATTATTTTTTGAATAATTTACTATAGAAAAGGCAATCCCTGGCGCAATTAAAATTTGCGACAGTTGAAAATTATTTTTTGAATAATTTACTATAGAAAAGGCAATCCCTGGCGTAATTAAAATTTTCGACAGTAAAAAATTAATATTTTGAAAAATTTACTGTAGAAAAGGCAATCCCTGGCGCAATTAAAATTTGCGACAGTAGAAAATTATTTTTTGAATAATTTACTGTAGAAAAGGCAATCCCTGGCGCAATTAAAATTTGCGACAGTAGAAAATTATTTTTTGAAAAATTTACTGTAGAAAAGGCAATCCCTGGCGCAATTAAAATTTGCGACAGTAGAAAATTATTTTTTGAATAATTTACTATAGAAAAGGCAATCCCTGGCGCACTTAAAATTTGCGACAGTAAAAAATTATTTTGTGAGAAATTTACTATAGAAAAGGCAATCCCTGGCGTAATTAAAATTTGCGACAGTAGAAAAGTATTTTTTGAATAATTTACTATAGAAAATGCAATCCCTGGCGCAATTAAAATTTGCGACAGTAAAAAATAATTTTTTGCAAAATTTACTATAGAAAAGGCAATCCCTGGCGCACTTAAAATTTGCGACAGTAAAAAATTATTTTGTGAGAAATTTACTATAGAAAAGGCAATCCCTGGCGCACTTAAAATTTGCGACAATAGAAAATTATTTTTTGAAAAATTTACTATAGAAAATGCAATCCCTGGCGTAATTAAAATTTGCGACAGTATAAAATTATTTTTTGAATAATTTACTATAGAAAAGGCAATCCCTGGCGTAATTAAAATTTGCGACAGTATAAAATTATTTTTTGAATAATTTACTATAGAAAAGGCAATCCCTGGCGCAATTAAAATTTGCGACAGTTGAAAATTATTTTTTGAATAATTTACTATAGAAAAGGCAATCCCTGGCGCAATTAAAATTTGCGACAGTAAAAAATTATTTTTTGCAAAATTTACTATAGAAAAGGCAATCCCTGGCGCACTTAAAATTTGCGACAGTAAAAAATTATTTTGTGAGAAATTTACTATAGAAAAGGCAATCCCTGGCGCACTTAAAATTTGCGACAGTAGAAAATTATTTTTTGAAAAATTTACTATAGAAAAGCAATCCCTGGCGTAATTAAAATTTGCGACAGAATAAAATTATTTTTTGAATAATTTACTATAGAAAAGGCAATCCCTGGCGTAATTAAAATTTGCGACAGTATAAAATTATTTTTTGAATAATTTACTAAAGAAAAGGCAATCCCTGGCGCAATTAAAATTTGCGACAGTTGAAAATTATTTTTTGAATAATTTACTATAGAAAAGGCAATCCCTGGCCTAATTAAAATTTTCGACAGTAAAAAATTAATATTTTGAAAAATTTACTATAGAAAAGGCAATCCCTGGCGCACTTAAAATTTGCGACAGTAAAAAATTATTTTGTGAGAAATTTACTATAGAAAAGGCAATCCCTGGGATATTTAAAATTTGAGACAGTAGAAAATTATTTTTTGAATAATTTACTACAGAAAAGGCAATCCCTGGCGTAATTAAAATTTGCGACAGTATAAAATTATTTTTTGAATAATTTACTATATAAAAGGTAATCCCTGGCGTAATTAAAATTTGCGACAGTAGAAAATTATTTTTTGAATAATTTACTATAGAAAAGGCAATCCCTGGCGCAATTAAAATTTGCGACAGTAGAAAATTATTTTTTGAATAATTTACTATAGAAAAGGCAATCCCTGGCGCAATTAAAATTTGCGACAGTAGAAAATTATTTTTTGAATAATTTACTATAGAAAAGGCAATCCCTGGCGCAATTAAAATTTGCGACAGTAGAAAATAATTTTTTGAATAATTTACTATAGAAAAGGCAATCCCTGGCGTAATTAAAATTTGCGACAGTTGAAAATTATTTTTTGAATAATTTACTATAGAAAAGGCAATCCCTGGCGTAATTAAAATTTGCGACAGTATAAAATTATTTTTTGAATAATTTACTATAGAAAAGGCAATCCCTGGCGTAATTAAAATTTGCGACAGTAGAAAATTATTTTTTGAATAATTTACTATTGAAAAGGCAATCCCTGGCGCAATTAAAATTTGCGACAGTAGAAAATTATTTTTTGAATAATTTACTATAGAAAAGGCAATCCCTGGCGCACTTAAAATTTGCGACAGTAAAAAATTATTTTGTGAGAAATTTACTATAGAAAAGGCAATCCCTGGGATATTTAAAATTTGCGACAGTAAAAAATTATTTTTTGAATAATTTACTATAGAAAAGGCAATCCCTGGCGTAATTAAAATTTGCGACAGTATAAAATTATTTTTTGAATAATTTACCATAGAAAAGGCAATCCCTGGCGCACTTAAAATTTGCGACAGTAAAAAATTATTTTTTGAATAATTTACTATAGAAAAGGCAATCCCTGGCGTAATTAAAATTTGCGACAGTTGAAAATTATTTTTTGAATAATTTACTATAGAAAAGGCAATCCCTGGCGTAATTAAAATTTGCGACAGTATAAAATTATTTTTTGAATAATTTACTATAGAAAAGGCAATCCCTGGCGTAATTAAAATTTGCGACAGTATAAAATTATTTTTTGAATAATTTACTATAGAAAAGGCAATCCCTGGCGCAATTAAAATTTGCGACAGTTGAAAATTATTTTTTGAATAATTTACTATAGAAAAGGCAATCCCTGGCCTAATTAAAATTTTCGACAGTAAAAAATTAATATTTTGAAAAATTTACTATAGAAAAGGCAATCCCTGGCGCACTTAAAATTTGCGACAGTAAAAAATTATTTTGTGAGAAATTTACTATAGAAAAGGCAATCCCTGGGATATTTAAAATTTGCGACAGTAGAAAATTATTTTTTGAATAATTTACTACAGAAAAGGCAATCCCTGGCGTAATTAAAATTTGCGACAGTATAAAATTATTTTTTGAATAATTTACTATATAAAAGGCAATCCCTGGCGTAATTAAAATTTGCGACAGTAGAAAATTATTTTTTGAATAATTTACTATAGAAAAGGCAATCCCTGGCGCAATTAAAATTTGCGACAGTAGAAAATTATTTTTTGAATAATTTACTATAGAAAAGGCAATCCCTGGCGCAATTAAAATTTGCGACAGTAGAAAATTATTTTTTGAATAATTTACTATAGAAAAGGCAATCCCTGGCGCAATTAAAATTTGCGACAGTAGAAAATAATTTTTTGAATAATTTACTATAGAAAAGGCAATCCCTGGCGTAATTAAAATTTGCGACAGTTGAAAATTATTTTTTGAATAATTTACTATAGAAAAGGCAATCCCTGGCGTAATTAAAATTTGCGACAGTATAAAATTATTTTTTGAATAATTTACTATAGAAAAGGCAATCCCTGGCGTAATTAAAATTTGCGACAGTAGAAAATTATTTTTTGAATAATTTACTATTGAAAAGGCAATCCCTGACGCAATTAAAATTTGCGACAGTAGAAAATTATTTTTTGAATAATTTACTATAGAAAAGGCAATCCCTGGCGCACTTAAAATTTGCGACAGTAAAAAATTATTTTGTGAGAAATTTACTATAGAAAAGGCAATCCCTGGGATATTTAAAATTTGCGACAGTAAAAAATTATTTTTTGAATAATTTACTATAGAAAAGGCAATCCCTGGCGTAATTAAAATTTGCGACAGTAAAAAATTATTTTGTGAGAAATTTACTATAGAAAAGGCAATCCCTGGGATATTTAAAATTTGCGACAGTAAAAAATTATTTTTTGAATAATTTACTATAGAAAAGGCAATCCCTGGCGTAATTAAAATTTGCGACAGTATAAAATTATTTTTTGAATAATTTACTATAGAAAAGGCAATCCCTGGCGTAATTAAAATTTGCGACAGTAGAAAATTATTTTTTGAATAATTTACTATTGAAAAGGCAATCCCTGGCGCAATTAAAATTTGCGACAGTAGAAAATTATTTTTTGAATAATTTACTATAGAAAAGGCAATCCCTGGCGAACTTAAAATTTGCGACAGTAAAAAATTATTTTTTGAATAATTTACTATAGAAAAGGCAATCCCTGGCGTAATTAAAATTTGCGACAGTTGAAAATTATTTTTTGAATAATTTACTATAGAAAAGGCAATCCCTGGCGTAATTAAAATTTGCGACAGTAGAAAATTATTTTTTGAATAATTTACTATAGAAAAGGCAATCCCTGGCGTAATTACAATTTGCGAGAGTAGAAAATTATTTTTTGAATAATTTACTATAGAAAAGGCAATCCCTGGCGCAATTAAAATTTGCGACAGTAGAAAATTATTTTTTGAATAATTTACTATAGGAAAGGCAATCCCTGGCGCAATTAAAATTTGCGACAGTATAAAATTATTTTTTGAATAATTTACTATAGAAAAGGCAATCCCTGGCGTAATTAAAATTTGCGACAGTAGAAAATTATTTTTTGAATAATTTACTATAGAAAAGGCAATACCTGGCGCAATTCAAATTTGCGACAGTAGAAAATTATTTTTTGAATAATTTACTATAGAAAAGGCAATCCCTGGCGCACTTAAAATTTGCGACAGTAAAAAATCATTTTGTGAGAAATTTACTATAGAAAAGGCAATCCCTGGGATATTTAAAATTTGCGACAGTATAAAATTATTTTTTGAATAATTTACTATAGAAAAGGCAATCCCTGGCGCACTTAAAATTTGCGACAGTAAAAAATTATTTTGTGAGAAATTTACTATAGAAAAGGCAATCCCTGGGATATTTAAAATTTGCGACAGTAGAAAATTATTTTTTGAATAATTTACTATAGAAAAGGCAATCCCTGGCGTAATTAAAATTTGCGACAGTATAAAATTATTTTTTGAATAATTTACTATAGAAAAGGCAATCCCTGGCGCACTTAAAATTTGCGACAGTAAAAAATTATTTTTTGAATAATTTACTATAGAAAAGGCAATGCCTGGCGTAATTAAAATTTGCGACAGTTGAAAATTATTTTTTGAATAATTTACTATAGAAAAGGCAATCCCTGGCGCACTTAAAATTTGCGACAGTAAAAAATTATTTTGTGAGAAATTTACTATAGAAAAGGCAATCCCTGGGATATTTAAAATTTGCGACAGTAGAAAATTATTTTTTGAATAATTTACTATAGAAAAGGCAATCCCTGGCGTAATTAAAATTTGCGACAGTAGAAAATTATTTTTTGAATAATTTACTATAGAAAAGGCAATCCCTGGCGTAATTACAATTTCCGACAGTAGAAAATTATTTTTTGAATAATTTACTATAGAAAAGGCAATCCCTGGCGCAATTAAAATTTGCTACAATAGAAAATTATTTTTTGAATAATTTACTATAGGAAAGGCAATCCCTGGCGCAATTAAAATTTGCGACAGTATAAAATTATTTTTTGAATAATTTACTATAGAAAAGGCAATGCCTGGCGTAATTAAAATTTGCGACAGTAGAAAATTATTTTTTGAATAATTTACTATAGAAAAGGCAATACCTGGCGCAATTAAAATTTGCGACAGTAGAAAATTATTTTTTGAACAATTTACTATAGAAAAGGCAATCCCTGGCGCACTTAAAATTTGCGACAGTAAAAAATTATTTTGTGAGAAATTTACTATAGAAAAGGCAATCCCTGGGATATTTAAAATTTGCGACAGTAGAAAATTATTTTTTGAATAATTTACTATAGAAAAGGCAATCCCTGGCTTAATTAAAATTAGCGACAGTATAAAATTATTTTTTGAATAATTTACTATAGAAAAGGCAATCCCTGGCGCACTTAAAATTTTCGACAGTAAAAAAATATTTTTTGAATAATTTACTATGGAAAGGCAATCCCTGGCGCAATTAAAATTTGCGACAGTAGAAAATTATTTTTTGAATAATTTACTATAGAAAAGGCAATACCTGGCGCAATTAAAATTTGCGACAGTAGAAAATTATTTTTTGAATAATTTACTATAGAAAAGGCAATCTCTGGCGCACTTAAATTTTGCGACAGTAAAAAATTATTTTGTGAGAAATTTACTATAGAAAAGGCAATCCCTGGGATATTTAAAATTTGCGACAGTAGAAAATTATTTTTTGAATAATTTACTATAGAAAAGGCAATCCCTGGCGTAATTAAAATTTGCGACAGTATAAAATTATTTTTTGAATAATTTACTATAGAAAAGGCAATCCCTGGCGCACTTAAAATTTTCGACAGTAAAAAAATATTTTTTGAATAATTTACTATAGAAAAGGCAATTCCTGGCGCAATTAAAATT
Organism: Dioctria linearis; assembly: GCA_963930735.1. Taxonomy (NCBI): domain Eukaryota; kingdom Metazoa; phylum Arthropoda; class Insecta; order Diptera; family Asilidae; genus Dioctria; species Dioctria linearis. Next base: position 58,469 of record CAWVNZ010002078.1, read on the forward strand.
TGCGACAATAGAAAATTATTTTTTGAATAATTTACTATAGAAAAGGTAATCCCTGGCGTAATTAAAATTTGCGACAGTAAAAAATTATTTTTTGAATAATTTACTATAGAAAAGGCAATCCCTGGCGCACTTAAAATTTGCAACAATAAAAAATAATTTTTTGAATAATTTACTATAGAAAAGGCAATCCCTGGCGTAATTAAAATTTGCCACAGTATAAAATTATTTTTTGAATAATTTACTATAGAAAAGGCAATCCCTGGCGCAATTAAAATTTGCGACAGTTGAAAATTATTTTTTGAATAATTTACTATAGAAAAGGCAATCCCTGGCGTAATTAAAATTTTCGACAGTAAAAAATTAATATTTTGAAAAATTTACTATTCAAAAGGCAATCCCTGGCGTAATTAAAATTTGCGACAGTATAAAATTATTTTTTGAATAATTTACTATAGAAAAGGCAATCCCTGGCGCACTTAAAATTTGCGACAGTAAAAAATTATTTTTTGAATAATTTACTATAGAAAAGGCAATCCCTGGCGTAATTAAAATTTGCGACAGTTGAAAATTATTTTTTGAATACTTTACTATAGAAAAGGCAATCCCTGGCGCACTTAAAATTTGCGACAGTAAAAAATTATTTTGTGAGAAATTTACTATAGAAAAGGCAATCCCTGGGATATTTAAAATTTGCGACAGTAGAAAATTATTTTTTGAATAATTTACTATAGAAAAGGCAATCCCTGGCGTAATTAAAATTTGCGACAGTATAAAATTATTTTTTGAATAATTTACTATAGAAAAGGCAATCCCTGGCGCACTTAAAATTTGCGACAGTAAAAAATTATTTTGTGAGAAATTTACTATAGAAAAGCAAACCCTGGGATATTTAAAATTTGCGACAGTAGAAAATTATTTTTTGAATAATTTACTATAGAAAAGGCAATCCCTGGCGTAATTAAAATTTGCGACAGTAGAAAATTATTTTTTGAATAATTTACTATAGAAAAGGCAATCCCTGGCGTAATTACAATTTGCGAGAGTAGAAAATTATTTTTTGAATAATTTACTATAGAAAAGGCAATCCCTGGCGCAATTAAAATTTGCGACAGTAGAAAATTATTTTTTGAATAATTTACTATAGGAAAGGCAATCCCTGGCGCAATTAAAATTTGCGACAGTATAAAATTATTTTTTGAATAATTTACTATAGAAAAGGCAATCCCTGGCGTAATTAAAATTTGCGACATTAGAAAATTATTTTTTGAATAATTTACTATAGAAAAGGCAATACCTGGCGCAATTAAAATTTGCGACAGTAGAAAATTATTTTTTGAATAATTTACTATAGAAAAGGCAATCCCTGGCGCACTTAAAATTTGCGACAGTAAAAAATCATTTTGTGAGAAATTTACTATAGAAAAGGCAATCCCTGGGATATTTAAAATTTGCGACAGTATAAAATTATTTTTTGAATAATTTACTATAGAAAAGGCAATCCCTGGCGCACTTAAAATTTGCGACAGTAAAAAATTATTTTGTGAGAAATTTACTATAGAAAAAGGCAATCCCTGGGATATTTAAAATTTGCGACAGTAGAAAATTATTTTTTGAATAATTTACTATAGAAAAGGCAATCCCTGGCGTAATTAAAATTTGCGACAGTATAAAATTATTTTTTGAATAATTTACTATAGAAAAGGCAATCCCTGGCGCACTTAAAATTTGCGACAGTAAAAAATTATTTTTTGAATAATTTACTATAGAAAAGGCAATCCCTGGCGTAATTAAAATTTGCGACAGTTGAAAATTATTTTTTGAATAATTTACTATAGAAAAGGCAATCCCTGGCGCACTTAAAATTTGCGACAGTAAAAAATTATTTTGTGAGAAATTTACTATAGAAAAGGCAATCCCTGGGATATTTAAAATTTGCGACAGTAGAAAATTATTTTTTGAATAATTTACTATAGAAAAGGCAATCCCTGGCGTAATTAAAATTTGCGACAGTAGAAAATTATTTTTTGAATAATTTACTATAGAAAAGGCAATCCCTGGCGTAATTACAATTTCCGACAGTAGAAAATTATTTTTTGAATAATTTACTATAGAAAAGGCAATCCCTGGCGCAATTAAAATTTGCTACAGTAGAAAATTATTTTTTGAATAATTTACTATAGGAAAGGCAATCCCTGGCGCAATTAAAATTTGCGACAGTATAAAATTATTTTTTGAATAATTTACTATAGAAAAGGCAATCCCTGGCGTAATTACAATTTCCGACAGTAGAAAATTATTTTTTGAATAATTTACTATAGAAAAGGCAATCCCTGGCGCAATTAAAATTTGCTACAATAGAAAATTATTTTTTGAATAATTTACTATAGGAAAGGCAATCCCTGGCGCAATTAAAATTTGCGACAGTATAAAATTATTTTTTGAATAATTTACTATAGAAAAGGCAATGCCTGGCGTAATTAAAATTTGCGACAGTAGAAAATAATTTTTTTAATAATTTACTATAGAAAAGGCAATACCTGGCGCAATTAAAATTGCGACAGTAGAAAATTATTTTTTGAACAATTTACTATAGAAAAGGCAATCCCTGGCGCACTTAAAATTTGCGACAGTAAAAAATTATTTTGTGAGAAATTTACTATAGAAAAGGCAATCCCTGGGATATTTAAAATTTGCGACAGTAGAAAATTATTTTTTGAATAATTTACTATAGAAAAGGCAATCCCTGGCTTAATTAAAATTAGCGACAGTATAAAATTATTTTTTGAATAATTTACTATAGAAAAGGCAATCCCTGGCGCACTTAAAATTTTCGACAGTAAAAAAATATTTTTTGAATAATTTACTATGGAAAAGGCAATCCCTGGCGCAATTAAAATTTGCGACAGTAGAAAATTATTTTTTGAATAATTTACTATAGAAAAGGCAATACCTGGCGCAATTAAAATTTGCGACAGTAGAAAATTATTTTTTGAATAATTTACTATAGAAAAGGCAATCTCTGGCGCACTTAAATTTTGCGACAGTAAAAAATTATTTTGTGAGAAATTTACTATAGAAAAGGCAATTCCTAGGATATTTAAAATTTGCGACAGTAGAAAATTATTTTTTGAATAATTTACTATAGAAAAGGCAATCCCTGGCGTAATTAAAATTTGCGACAGTATAAAATTATTTTTTGAATAATTTACTATAGAAAAGGCAATCCCTGGCGCACTTAAAATTTTCGACAGTAAAAAAATATTTTTTGAATAATTTACTATAGAAAAGGCAATTCCTGGCGCAATTAAAATTTGCGACAATAGAAAATTATTTTTTGAATAATTTACTATAGAAAAGGTAATCCCTGGCGTAATTAAAATTTGCGACAGTAAAAAATTATTTTTTGAATAATTTACTATAGAAAAGGCAATCCCTGGCGCACTTAAAATTTGCAACAATAAAAAATAATTTTTTGAATAATTTACTATAGAAAAGGCAATCCCTGGCGTAATTAAAATTTGCCACAGTATAAAATTATTTTTTGAATAATTTACTATAGAAAAGGCAATCCCTGGCGCAATTAAAATTTGCGACAGTTGAAAATTATTTTTTGAATAATTTACTATAGAAAAGGCAATCCCTGGCGTAATTAAAATTTTCGACAGTAAAAAATTAATATTTTGAAAAATTTACTATTCAAAAGGCAATCCCTGGCGTAATTAAAATTTGCGACAGTATAAAATTATTTTTTGAATAATTTACTATAGAAAAGGCAATCCCTGGCGCACTTAAAATTTGCGACAGTAAAAAATTATTTTTTGAATAATTTACTATAGAAAAGGCAATCCCTGGCGTAATTAAAATTTGCGACAGTTGAAAATTATTTTTTGAATACTTTACTATAGAAAAGGCAATCCCTGGCGCACTTAAAATTTGCGACAGTAAAAAATTATTTTGTGAGAAATTTACTATAGAAAAGGCAATCCCTGGGATATTTAAAATTTGCGACAGTAGAAAATAATTTTTTGAATAATTTACTATAGAAAAGGCAATCCCTGGCGTAATTAAAATTTGCGACAGTATAAAATTATTTTTTGAATAATTTACTATAGAAAAGGCAATCCCTGGCGCACTTAAAATTTGCGACAGTAAAAAATTATTTTGTGAGAAATTTACTATAGAAAAGCAATCCCTGGGATATTTAAAATTTGCGACAGTAGAAAATTATTTTTTGAATAATTTACTATAGAAAAGGCAATCCCTGGCGTAATTAAAATTTGCGACAGTAGAAAATTATTTTTTGAATAATTTACTATAGAAAAGGCAATCCCTGGCGTAATTACAATTTGGGAGAGTAGAAAATTATTTTTTGAATAATTTACTATAGAAAAGGCAATCCCTGGCGCAATTAAAATTTGCGACAGTAGAAAATTATTTTTTGAATAATTTACTATAGGAAAGGCAATCCCTGGCGCAATTAAAATTTGCGACAGTATAAAATTATTTTTTGAATAATTTACTATAGAAAAGGCAATCCCTGGCGTAATTAAAATTTGCGACATTAGAAAATTATTTTTTGAATAATTTACTATAGAAAAGGCAATACCTGGCGCAATTAAAATTTGCGACAGTAGAAAATTATTTTTTGAATAATTTACTATAGAAAAGGCAATCCCTGGCGCACTTAAAATTTGCGACAGTAAAAAATCATTTTGTGAGAAATTTACTATAGAAAAGGCAATCCCTGGGATATTTAAAATTTGCGACAGTATAAAATTATTTTTTGAATAATTTACTATAGAAAAGGCAATCCCTGGCGCACTTAAAATTTGCGACAGTAAAAAATTATTTTGTGAGAAATTTACTATAGAAAAGGCAATCCCTGGGATATTTAAAATTTGCGACAGTAGAAAATTATTTTTTGAATAATTTACTATAGAAAAGGCAATCCCTGGCGTAATTAAAATTTGCGACAGTATAAAATTATTTTTTGAATAATTTACTATAGAAAAGGCAATCCCTGGCGCACTTAAAATTTGCGACAGTAAAAAATTATTTTTTGAATAATTTACTATAGAAAAGGCAATCCCTGGCGTAATTAAAATTTGCGACAGTTGAAAATTATTTTTTGAATAATTTACTATAGAAAAGGCAATCCCTGGCGCACTTAAAATTTGCGACAGTAAAAAATTATTTTGTGAGAAATTTACTATAGAAAAGGCAATCCCTGGGATATTTAAAATTTGCGACAGTAGAAAATTATTTTTTGAATAATTTACTATAGAAAAGGCAATCCCTGGCGTAATTAAAATTTGCGACAGTAGAAAATTATTTTTTGAATAATTTACTATAGAAAAGGCAATCCCTGGCGTAATTACAATTTCCGACAGTAGAAAATTATTTTTTGAATAATTTACTATAGAAAAGGCAATCCCTGGCGCAATTAAAATTTGCTACAGTAGAAAATTATTTTTTGAATAATTTACTATAGGAAAGGCAATCCCTGGCGCAATTAAAATTTGCGACAGTATAAAATTATTTTTTGAATAATTTACTATAGAAAAGGCAATCCCTGGCGTAATTAAAATTTGCGACAGTAGAAAATTATTTTTTGAATAATTTACTATAGAAAAGGCAATACCTGGCGCAATTAAAATTTGCGACAGTAGAAAATTATTTTTTGAACAATTTACTATAGAAAAGGCAATCCCTGGCGTAATTAAAATTTGCGACAGTAGAAAATTATTTTTTGAATAATTTACTATAGAAAAGGCAATCCCTGGCGTAATTACAATTTCCGACAGTAGAAAATTATTTTTTGAATAATTTACTATAGAAAAGGCAATCCCTGGCGCAATTAAAATTTGCTACAGTAGAAAATTATTTTTTGAATAATTTACTATAGGAAAGGCAATCCCTGGCGCAATTAAAATTTGCTACAGTAGAAAATTATTTTTTGAATAATTTACTATAGGAAAGGCAATCCCTGGCGCAATTAAAATTTGCGACAGTATAAAATTATTTTTTGAATAATTTACTATAGAAAAGGCAATCCCTGGCGTAATTAAAATTTGCGACAGTAGAAAATTATTTTTTGAATAATTTACTATAGAAAAGGCAATACCTGGCGCAATTAAAATTTGCGACAGTAGAAAATTATTTTTTGAACAATTTACTATAGAAAAGGCAATCCCTGGCGCACTTAAAATTTGCGACAGTAAAAAATTATTTTGTGAGAAATTTACTATAGAAAAGGCAATCCCTGGGATATTTAAAATTTGCGACAGTAGAAAATTATTTTTTGAATAATTTACTATAGAAAAGGCAATCCCTGGCTTAATTAAAATTAGCGACAGTATAAAATTATTTTTTGAATAATTTACTATAGAAAAGGCAATCCCTGGCGCACTTAAAATTTTCGACAGTAAAAAAATATTTTTGAATAATTTACTATGGAAAAGGCAATCCCTGGCGTAATTAAAATTTGCGACAGTAGAAAATTATTTTTTGAATAATTTACTATAGAAAAGGCAATACCTGGCGCAATTAAAATTTGCGACAGTAGAAAATTATTTTTTGAATAATTTACTATAGAAAAGGCAATCTCTGGCGCACTTAAATTTTGCGACAGTAAAAAATTATTTTGTGAGAAATTTACTATAGAAAAGGCAATCCCTGGGATATTTAAAATTTGCGACAGTAGAAAATTATTTTTTGAATAATTTACTATAGAAAAGTCAATCCCTGGCGTAATTAAAATTTGCGACAGTATAAAATTATTTTTTGAATAATTTACTATAGAAAAGGCAATCGCTGGCGCACTTAAAATTTTCGACAGTAAAAAAATATTTTTTGAATAATTTACTATAGAAAAGGCAATTCCTGGCGCAATTAAAATTTGCGACAGTAGAAAATTATTTTTTGAATAATTTACTATAGAAAAGGTAATCCCTGGCGTAATTAAAATTTGCGACAGTAAAAAATTATTTTTTGAATAATTTACTATAGAAAAGGCAATCCCTGGCGTACTTAAAATTTGCAACAATAAAAAATAATTTTTTGAATAATTTACTATAGAAAAGGCAATCCCTGGCGTAATTAAAATTTGCCACAGTATAAAATTATTTTTTGAATAATTTACTATAGAAAAGGCAATCCCTGGCGCAATTAAAATTTGCGACAGTTGAAAATTATTTTTTGAATAATTTACTATAGAAAAGGCAATCCCTGGCGTAATTAAAATTTTTGACAGTAAAAAATTAATATTTTGAATAATTTACTATTCAAAAGGCAACCCCTGGCGTAATTAAAATTTGCGACAGTATAAAATTATTTTTTGAATAATTTACTATAGAAAAGGCAATCCCTGGCGCACTTAAAATTTGCGACAGTAAAAAATTATTTTGTGAGAAATTTACTAAAGAAAAGGCAATCCCTGGGATATTTAAAATTTGCGACAGTAGAAAATTATTTTTTGAATAATTTACTATAGAAAAGGCAATCCTTGGCGTAATTAAAATTTGCGACAGTATAAAATTATTTTTTGAATAATTTACTATAGAAAAGGCAATCCCTGGCGCACTTAAAATTTGCGACAGTAAAAAATTATTTTTTGAATAATTTACTATAGAAAAGGCAATCCCTGGCGTAATTAAAATTTGCGACAGTATAAAATTATTTTTTGAATAATTTACTATAGAAAAGGCAATCCCTGGCGCAATTAAAATTTGCGACAGTAGAAAATTATTTTTTGAATAATTTACTATAGAAAAGGCAATCCCTGGCGCAATTAAAATTTGCGACAGTAGAAAATTATTTTTTGAATAATTTACTGTAGAAAAGGCAATCCCTGGCGCAATTAAAATTTGCGACAGTAGAAAATTATTTTTTGAAAAATTTACTGTAGAAAAGGCAATCCCTGGCGCAATTAAAATTTGCGACAGTAGAAAATTATTTTTTGAATAATTTACTATAGAAAAGCCATTCCCGGGCGCGCTTAAAATTTGCGACAGTAAAAAATTATTTTGTGAGAAATTTACTATAGAAAGGGCAATCCCTGGGATATTTAAAATTTGCGACAGTAGAAAATTATTTTTTGAATAATTTACTATAGAAAAGGCAATCCCTGGCGCAATTAAAATTTGCGACAGTAAGAAATAATTTTTTGCAAAATTTACTATAGAAAAGGCAATCCCTGGCGCACTTAAAATTTGCGACAGTATAAAATTATTTTTTGAATAATTTACTATAGAAAAGGCAATACCTGGCGCAATTAAAATTTGCGACAGTAGAAAATTATTTTTTGAATAATTTACTATAGAAAAGGCAATCCCTGGCGCACTTAAAATTTGCGACAGTAAAAAATTATTTTGTGAGAAATTTACTATAGAAAAGGCAATCCCTGGGATATTTAAAATTTGCGACAGTAGAAAATTATTTTTTGAATAATTTACTATAGAAAAGGCAATCCCTGGCGTAATTAAAATTTGCGACAGTATAAAATTATTTTTTGAATAATTTACTATAGAAAAGGCAATCCCTGGGGCACTTAAAATTTTCGACAGTAAAAAAATATTTTTTGAATAATTTACTATAGAAAAGGCAATTCCTGGCGCAATTAAAATTTGCGACAGTAGAAAATTATTTTTTGAATAATTTACTATAGAAAAGGTAATCCCTGGCGTAATTAAAATTTGCGACAGTAAAAAATTATTTTTTGAATAATTTACTATAGAAAAGGCAATCCCTGGCGCACTTAAAATTTGCGACAATAAAAAATAATTTTTTGAATAATTTACTATAGAAAAGGCAAACCCTGGCGTAATTAAAATTTGCCACAGTATAAAATTATTTTTTGAATAATTTACTATAGAAAAGGCAATCCCTGGCGCAATTAAAATTTGCGACAGTTGAAAATTATTTTTTGAATAATTAACTATAGAAAAGGCAATCCCTGGCGTAATTAAAATTTTCGACAGTAAAAAATTAATATTTTGAAAAATTTACTATTCAAAAGGCAATCCCTGGCGTAATTAAAATTTGCGACAGTAGAAAATTATTTTTTGAATAATTTACTATAGAAAAGGCAATCCCGGGCGTAATTAAAATTTGCGACAGTATAAAATTATTTTTTGAATAATTTACTATAGAAAAGACAATCCCTGGCGCACTTAAAATTTGCGACAGTAAAAAATTATTTTTTGAATAATTTACTATAGAAAAGGCAATCCCTGGCGTAATTAAAATTTGCGACAGTATAAAATTATTTTTTGAATAATTTACTATAGAAAAGGCAATCCCTGGCGCAATTAAAATTTGCGACAGTAGAAAATTATTTTTTGAATAATTTACTATAGAAAAGGCAATCCCTGGCGTAATTAAAATTTGCGACAGTAGAAAATTATTTTTTGAATAATTTACTATAGAAAAGGCAATCCCTGGCGTAATTAAAATTTGCGACAGTATAAAATTATTTTTTGAATAATTTACTATAGAAAAGTCAATCCCTGGCGCAATTAAAATTTGCGACAGTTGAAAATTATTTTTTGAATAATTTACTATAGAAAAGGCAATCCCTGGCGTAATTAAAATTTGCGACAGTAAAAAATTATTTTTTGAATAATTTACTATAGAAAAGGCAATCCCTGGGATATTTAAAATTTGCGACAGTAAAAAATTAGTTTTTGAATAATTTACTATAGAAAAGGCAATCCCTGGCGTAATTGAAATTTGCGACAGTAAAAAATTATTTTTTGAATAATTTACTATAGAAAAGCCAATCCCTGGCGTAATTAAAATTTGCGACAGTAGAAAATTATTTTTTGAATAATTTACTATAGAAAAGGCAATCCCTGGCGCACTTAAAATTTCCGACAGTAAAAAATTATTTTTTGAATAATTTACTATAGAAAAGGCAATCCCTGGCGTAATTAAAATTTGCGAGAGTAGAAAATTATTTTTTGAATAATTTACTATAGAAAAGGCAATCCCTGGCGCAATTAAAATTTGCGACAGTAGAAAATTATTTTTTAAATAATTTACTATAGAAAAGGCAATCCCTGGCGTAATTAAAATTTGCGACAGTAAAAAATTATTTTTTGAATAATTTACTCTAGAAAAGGCAATCCCTGGCGCACTTAAAATTTGCGACAATAAAAAATAATTTTTTGAATAATTTACTATAGAAAAGGCAAACCCTGGCGTAATTAAAATTTGCCACAGTATAAAATTATTTTTTGAATAATTTATTATAGAAAAGGCAATCCCTGGCGCAATTAAAATTTGCGACAGTTGAAAATTATTTTTTGAATAATTTACTATAGAAAAGGCAATCCCTGGCGTAATTAAAATTTTCGACAGTAAAAAATTAATATTTTGAAAAATTTACTATTCAAAAGGCAATCCCTGGCGTAATTAAAATTTGCGACAGTAGAAAATTATTTTTTGAATAATTTACTATAGAAAAGGCAATCCCTGGCGTAATTAAAATTTGCGACAGTATAAAATTATTTTTTGAATAATTTACTATAGAAAAGACAATCCCTGGCGCACTTAAAATTTGCGACAGTAAAAAATTATTTTTTGAATAATTTACTATAGAAAAGGCAATCCCTGGCGCAATTAAAATTTGCGACAGTAGAAAATTATTTTTTGAATAATTTACTATAGAAAAGGCAATCCCTGGCGTAATTAAAATTTGCGACAGTAGAAAATTATTTTTTGAATAATTTACTATAGAAAAGGCAATCCCTGGCGTAATTAAAATTTGCGACAGTATAAAATTATTTTTTGAATAATTTACTATAGAAAAGCCAATCCCTGGCGCAATTAAAATTTGCGACAGTTGAAAATTATTTTTTGAATAATTTACTATAGAAAAGGCAATCCCTGGCGTAATTAAAATTTGCGACAGTAAAAAATTATTTTTTGAATAATTTACTATAGAAAAGGCAATCCCTGGGATATTTAAAATTTGCGACAGTAAAAAATTATTTTTTGAATAATTTACTATAGAAAAGGCAATCCCTGGCGTAATTGAAATTTGCGACAGTAAAAAATTATTTTTTGAATAATTTACTATAGAAAAGCCAATCCCTGGCGTAATTAAAATTTGCGACAGTAGAAAATTATTTTTTGAATAATTTACTATAGAAAAGGCAATCCCTGGCGCACTTAAAATTTGCGACAGTAAAAAATTATTTTTTGAATAATTTACTATAGAAAAGGCAATCCCTGGCGTAATTAAAATTTGCGAGAGTAGAAAATTATTTTTTGAATAATTTACTATAGAAAAGGCAATCCCTGGCGCAATTAAAATTTGCGACAGTAGAAAATTATTTTTTAAATAATTTACTATAGAAAAGGCAATCCCTGGCGTAATTAAAATTTGCGAGAGTAGAAAATTATTTTTTGAATAATTTACTATAGAAAAGGCAATCCCTGGCGCAATTAAAATTTGCGACAGTAGAAGATTATTTTTTAAATAATTTACTATAGAAAAGGCAATCCCTGGCGTAATTAAAATTTGCGACAGTAAAAAATTATTTTTTGAATAATTTACTCTAGAAAAGGCAATCCCTGGCGCACTTAAAATTTGCGACAGTAAAAAATTATTTTTTGAATAATTTACTAGAGAAAAGGCAATCCCTGGCGCACTTAAAATTTGCGACAGTAAAAAATTATTTTTTGCAAAATTTACTATAGAAAAGGCAATCCCTGGCGCACTTAAAATTTGCGACAGTAAAAAATTATTTTTTGAATAATTTACTGTAGAAAAGGCAATCCCTGGCGTAATTAAAATTTGCGCCAGTTGAAAATAATTTTTTGAATAATTTACTAAAGAAAAGGCAATCCCTGGCGCAATTAAAATTTGCGACAGTAAAAAATTATTTTTTGCAAAATTTACTATAGAAAAGGCAATCCCTGGCGTAATTAAAATTTGCGACAGTATAAAATTATTTTTTGAATAAATTACTATAGGAAAGGCAATCCCTGGCGCACTTAAAATTTTCGACAGTAAAAAAATATTTTTTGAATAATTTACTATAGAAAAGGCAATTCCTGGCGCAATTAAAATTTGCGACAGTAGAAAATTATTTTTTGAATAATTTACTATAGAAAAGGCAATCCCTGGCGTAATTAAAATTTGCGACAGTAAAAAATTATTTTTTGAATAATTTACTATAGAAAAGGCAATCCCTGGGATATTTAAAATTTGCGACAGTAAAAAATTATTTTTTGAATAATTTACTATAGAAAAGGCAATCCCTGGCGTAATTAAAATTTGCGACAGTAAAAAATTATTTTTTGAATAATTTACTATAGATAAGGCAATCCCTGGCGCACTTAAAATTTGCGACAGTAAAAAATTATTTTTTGAATAATTTACTATAGAAAAGGCAATCCCTGGCGTAATTAAAATTTGCGACAGTATAAAATAATTTTTTGAATAATTTACTATAGAAAAGGCAATCCCTGGCGGAATTAAAATTTGCGACAGTTGAAAATTATTTTTTGAATAATTTACTATAGAAAAGGCAATCCCTGGCGTAATTAAAATTTTCGATAGTAAAAAAGTAATATTTTGAAAAATTTACTGTATAAAAGGCAATCCCTGGCGCAATTAAAATTTGCGACAGTAGAAAATTATTTTTTGAATAATTTACTGTAGAAAAGGCAATCCCTGGCGCAATTAAAATTTGCGACAGTAGAAAATTATTTTTTGAAAAATTTACTGTAGAAAAGGCAATCCCTGGCGCAATTAAAATTTGCGACAGTAGAAAATTATTTTTTGAATAATTTACTATAGAAAAGCCATTCCCGGGCGCGCTTAAAATTTGCGACAGTAAAAAATTATTTTGTGAGAAATTTACTATAGAAAGGGCAATCCCTGGGATATTTAAAATTTGCGACAGTAGAAAATTATTTTTTGAATAATTTACTATAGAAAAGGCAATCCCTGGCGCAATTAAAATTTGCGACAGTAAAAAATTATTTTTTACAAAATTTACTATAGAAAAGGCAATCCCTGGCGCACTTAAAATTTGCGATAGTAACAAATTATTTTGTGAGAAATTTACTATAGAAAAGGCAATACCTGGCGCACTTAAAATTTGCGACAATAGAAAATTATTTTTTGAAAAATTTACTATAGAAAGGCAATCCCTGGCGTAATTAAAATTTGCGACAGTATAAAATTATTTTTTGAATAATTTACTATAGAAAAGGCAATCCCTGGCGTAATTAAAATTTGCGACAGTATAAAATTATTTTTTGAATAATTTACTATAGAAAAGGCAATCCCTGGCGCAATTAAAATTTGCGACAGTTGAAAATTATTTTTTGAATAATTTACTATAGAAAAGGCAATCCCTGGCGCAATTAAAATTTGCGACAGTAAAAAATTATTTTTTGCAAAATTTACTATAGAAAAGGCAATCCCTGGCGCACTTAAAATTTGCTACAGTAAAAAATTATTTTGTGAGAAATTTACTATAGAAAAGGCAATCCCTGGCGCACTTAAAATTTGCGACGGTAGAAAATTATTTTTTGAAAAATTTACTATAGAAAAGGCAATCCCTGGCGTAATTAAAATTTGCGACAGTATAAAATTATTTTTTGAATAATTTACTATAGAAAAGGCAATCCCTGGCGTAATTAAAAATTGCGACAGTATAAAATTATTTTTTGAATAATTTACTATAGAAAAGGCAATCCCTGGCGTAATTAAAATTTGCGACAGTATAAAATTATTTTTTGAATAATTTACTATAGAAAAGGCAATCCCTGGCGCAATTAAAATTTGCGACAGTTGAAAATTATTTTTTGAATAATTTACTATAGAAAAGGCAATCCCTGGCGCAATTAAAATTTGCGACAGTAAAAAATTATTTTTTGCAAAATTTACTATAGAAAAGGCAATCCCTGGCGCACTTAAAATTTGCTACAGTAAAAAATTATTTTGTGAGAAATTTACTATAGAAAAGGCAATCCCTGGCGCACTTAAAATTTGCGACGGTAGAAAATTATTTTTTGAAAAATTTACTATAGAAAAGGCAATCCCTGGCGTAATTAAAATTTGCGACAGTATAAAATTATTTTTTGAATAATTTACTATAGAAAAGGCAATCCCTGGCGTAATTAAAATTTGCGACAGTATAAAATTATTTTTTGAATAATTTACTATAGAAAAGCCAATCCCTGGCGCAATTAAAATTTGCGAAAGTAGAAAATTATTTTTTGAATAATTTACTATAGAATAGGCAATCCCTGGCGTAATTAAAATTTGCGACAGTAGAAAATTATTTTTTGAATAATTTACTATAGAACAGGCAATCCCTGGCGTAATTAAAATTTGCGACAGTATAAAATTATTTTTTGAATAATTTACTATAGAAAAGGCAATCCCTGGCGCAATTAAAATTTGCGACATTTGAAAATTATTTTTTGAATAATTTACTATAGAAAAGGCAATCCCTGGCGTAATTAAAATTTGCGACAGTAAAAAATTATTTTTTGAATAATTTACTATATAAAAGGCAATCCCTGGGATATTTAAAATTTGCGACAGTAAAAAATTATTTTTTGAATAATTTACTATAGAAAAGGCAATCCCTGGCGTAATTAAAATTTGCGACAGTAAAAAATTATTTTTTGAATAATTTACTATAGAAAAGCCAATCCCTGGCGTAATTAAAATTTGCGACAGTAGAAAATTATTTTTTGAATAATTTACTATAGAAAAGGCAATCCCTGGCGCACTTAAAATTTGCGACAGTAAAAAATTATTTTTTGAATAATTTACTATAGAAAAGGCAATCCCTGGCGTAATTAAAATTTGCGAGAGTAGAAAATTATTTTTTGAATAATTTACTATAGAAAAGGCAATCCCTGGCGCAATTAAAATTTGCGACAGTAGAAAATTATTTTTTAAATAATTTACTATAGAAAAGGCAATCCCTGGCGTAATTAAAATTTGCGACAGTAAAAAATTATTTTTTGAATAATTTATTCTAGAAAAGGCAATCCCTGGCGCACTTAAAATTTGCCACAGTAAAAAATTATTTTTTGAATAATTTACTAGAGAATAGGCAATCCCTGGCGCACTTAAAATTTGCGACAGTAAAAAATTATTTTTTGCAAAATTTACTATAGAAAAGGCAATCCCTGGCGCACTTAAAATTTGCGACAGTAAAAAATTATTTTTCGAATAATTTACTCTAGAAAAGGCAATCCCTGGCGCACTTAAAATTTGCGACAGTAAAAAATTATTTTTTGAATAATTTACTAGAGAAAAGGCAATCCCTGGCGCACTTAAAATTTGCGACAGTAAAAAATTATTTTTTGCAAAATTTACTATAGAAAAGGCAATTCCTGGCGTAATTAAAATTTGCGACAGTAGAAAATTATTTTTTGAATAATTTACTAAGGCAATACCTGGCGCAATTAAAATTTGCGACAGTAGAAAATTATTTTTTGAATAATTTACTATAGAAAAGGCAATCCCTGGCGCACTTAAAATTTGCGACAGTAAAAAATTATTTTGTGAGAAATTTACTATAGAAAAGGCAATCCCTGGGATATTTAAAATTTGCGACAGTAGAAAATTATTTTTTGAATAATTTACTATAGAAAAGGCAATCCCTGGCGTAATTAAAATTTGCGACAGTAGAAAATTATTTTTTGAATAATTTACTATAGAAAAGGCAATCCCTGGCGTAATTAAAATTTGCGACAGTAGAAAATTATTTTTTGAATAATTTACTATAGAAATGGCAATCCCTGGCGCAATTAAAATTTGCGACAGTAGAAAATTATTTTTTGAATAATTTACTATAGAAAAGGCAATCCCTGGGATATTTAAAATTTGCGACAGTAAAAAATTATTTTTTGAATAATTTACTATAGAAATGGCAATCCCTGGCGTAATTAATATTTGCGACAGTAAAAAATTATTTTTTGAATAATTTACTATAGAAAAGCCAATCCCTGGCGTAATTAAAATTTTCGACAGTAGAAAATTATTTTTTGAATAATTTACTATAGAAAAAGCAATCCCTGGCGCACTTAAAATTTGCGACAGTAAAAAATTATTTTGTGAGAAATTTACTATAGAAAAGGCAATCCCTGGGATATTTAAAATTTGCGACAGTAGAAAATTAATTTTTGAATAATTTACTATAGAAAAGGCAATCCCTGGCGTAATTAAAATTTGCGATAGTAAAAAATTATTTTTTGAATAATTTACTATAGAAAAGGCAATCCCTGGCGCACTTAAAATTTGCGACAGTAAAAAATTATTTTTTGCAAAATTTACTATAGAAAAGGCAATTCCTGGCGTAATTAAAATTTGCGACAGTAGAAAATTATTTTTTGAATAATTTACTATAGAAAAGGTAATCCCTGGCGTAATTAAAATTTGCGATAGTAAAAAATTATTTTTTGAATAATTTACTATAGAAAAGGCAATCCCTGGCGCACTTAAAATTTGCGACAATAAAAAATAATTTTTTGAATAATTTACTATAGAAAAGGCAATCCCTGGCGTAGTTAAAATTTGCCACAGTATAAAATTATTTTTTGAATAATTTACTATAGAAAAGGCAATCCCTGGCGCAATTAAAATTTGCGACAGTTGAAAATTATTTTTTGAATAATTTACTATAGAAAAGCCAATCCCTGGCGTAATTAAAATTTTCGACAGTAGAAAAATACTATAGAAAAGGCAATCCCTGGCACACTTAAAATTTGCGACAGTAAAAAATTATTTTTTGCAAAATTTACTATAGAAAAGGCAATTCCTGGCGTAATTAAAATTTGCGACAGTAGAAAATTATTTTTTGAATAATTTACTATAGAAAAGGTAATCCCTGGCGTAATTAAAATTTGCGATAGTAAAAAATTATTTTTTGAATAATTTACTATAGAAAAGGCAATCCTTGGGATATTTAAAATTTGCGACAGTAGAAAATTATTTTTTGAATAATTTACTATAGAAAAGGCAATCCCTGGCGTAATTAAAATTTGCGATAGTAAAAAATTATTTTTTGAATAATTTACTATAGAAAAGGCAATCCCTGGCGCACTTAAAATTTGCGACAGTAAAAAATTATTTTTTGCAAAATTTACTATAGAAAAGGCAATTCCTGGCGTAATTAAAATTTGCGACAGTAGAAAATTATTTTTTGAATTATTTACTATAGAAATGGCAATCCCTGGCGTAATTAATATTTGCGACAGTAAAAAATTATTTTGTGAGAAATTTACTATAGAAAAGGCAATCCCTGGGATATTTAAAATTTGCGACAGTAAAAAATTATTTTTTGAATAATTTACTAGAGAAAAGGCAATCCCTGGCGCACTTAAAATTTGCGACAGTAAAAAATTATTTTTTGCAAAATTTACTATAGAAAAGGCAATTCCTGGCGTAATTAAAATTTGCGACTGTAGAAAATTATTTTTTGAATAATTTACTATAGAAAAGGTAATCCCTGGCGTAATTAAAATTTGCGATAGTAAAAAATTATTTTTTGAATAATTTACTATAGAAAAGGCAATCCCTGGCGCACTTAAAATTTGCGACAATAAAAAATAATTTTTTGAATAATTTACTATAGAAAAGGCAATCCCTGGCGTAATTAAAATTTGCCACAGTATAAAATTATTTTTTGAATAATTTACTATAGAAAAGGCAATCCCTGGCGCAATTAAAATTTGCGACAGTTGAAAATTATTTTTTGAATAATTTACTATAGAAAAGGCAATCCCTGGCGTAACTAAAATTTTCGACAGTAAAAAATTAATATTTTGAAAAATTTACTATTCAAAAGGCAATCCCTGGCGTAATTAAAATTTGCGACAGTATAAAATTATTTTTTGAATAATTTGCTATAGAAAAGGCAATCCCTGGCGCACTTAAAATTTGCGACAGTAAAAAATTATTTTGTGAGAAATTTACTAAAGAAAAGGCAATCCGTGGGATATTTCAAATTTGCGACAGTAGAAAATTATTTTTTGAATAATTTACTATAGAAAAGGCAATCCCTGGTGTAATTAAAATTTGCGACAATATAAAATTATTTTTTGAATAATTTACTATAGAAAAGGCAATCCCTGGCGCACTTAAAATTTGCGACAGTAAAAAATTATTTTTTGAATAATTTACTATAGAAAAGGCAATCCCTGGCGTAATTAAAATTTGCGACAGTATAAAATTATTTTTTGAATAATTTACTATAGAAAAGGCAATCCCTGGCGCAATTAAAATTTGCGACAGTAGAAAATTATTTTTTGAATAATTTACTATAGAAAAGGCAATCCCTGGCGTAATTAAAATTTGCGACAGTAGAAAATTATTTTTTGAATAATTTACTATAGAAAAGGCAATCCCTGGCGTAATTAAAATTTGCGACAGTATAAAATTATTTTTTGAATAATTTACTATAGAAAAGTCAATCCCTGGCGCAATTAAAATTTGCGACAGTTGAAAATTATTTTTTGAATAATTTACTATAGAAAAGGCAAACCCTGGCGTAATTAAAATTTGCGACAGTAAAAAATTATTTTTTGAATAATTTACTATAGAAAAGGCAATCCCTGGGATATTTAAAATTTGCGACAGTAAAAAATTATTTTTTGAATAATTTACTATAGAAAAGGCAATCCCTGGCGTAATTAAAATTTGCGACAGTAAAAATTTAATTTTTGAATAATTTACTATAGAAAAGCCAATCCCTGGCGTAATTAAAATTTGCGACAGTAGAAAATTATTTTTTGAATAATTTACTATAGAAAAGGCAATCCCTGGCGCACTTAAAATTTGCGACAGTAAAAAATTATTTTTTGAATAATTTACTATAGAAAAGGCAATCCCTGGCGTAATTAAAATTTGCGAGAGTAGAAAATTATTTTTTGAATTATTTACTATAGAAAAGGCAATCCCTGGCGCAATTAAAATTTGCGACAGTAGAAAATTATTTTTTATATAATTTACTATAGAAAAGGCAATCCCTGGCGTAATTAAAATTTGCGACAGTAAAAAATTATTTTTTGAATAATTTACTCTAGAAAAGGCAATCCCTGGCGCACTTAAAATTTGCGACAGTAAAAAATTATTTTTTGAATAATTTACTAGAGAAAAGGCAATCCCTGGCGCACTTAAAATTTGCGACAGTAAAAAATTATTTTTTGCAAAATTTACTATAGAAAAGGCAATCCCTGGCGCACTTAAAATTTGCGACAGTAAAAAATTATTTTTTGAATAATTTACTATAGAAAAGGCAATCCCTGGCGTAATTAAAATTTGCGACAGTTGAAAATAATTTTTTGAATAATTTACTAAAGAAAAGGAAATCCCTGGCGCAATTAAAATTTGCGACAGTAAAAAATTATTTTTTGCAAAATTTACTATAGAAAAGGCAATCCCTGGCGTAATTAAAATTTGCGACAGTATAAAATTATTTTGTGAATAATTTACTATAGAAAAGTCAATCCCTGGCGCACTTAAAATTTTCGACAGTAAAAAAATATTTTTTGAATAATTTACTATAGAAAAGGCAATTCCTGGCGCAATTAAAATTTGCGACAGTAGAAAATTATTTTTTGAATAATTTACTATAGAAAAGGCAATCCCTGGCGTAATTAAAATTTGCGACAGTAAAAAATTATTTTTTGAATAATTTACTATAGAAAAAAAGGCAATCCCTGGCGCACTTAAAATTTGCGACAGTAAAAAATTATTTTTTGAATAATTTACTATAGAAAAGGCAATCCCTGGCGTAATTAAAATTTGCGACAGTATAAAATTATTTTTTGAATAATTTACTATAGAAAAGGCAATCCCTGGCGCAATTAAAATTTGCGACAGTTGAAAATTATTTTTTGAATAATTTACTATAGAAAAGGCAATCCCTGGCGTAATTAAAATTTTCGACAGTAAAAAAGTAATATTTTGAAAAATTTATTGTATAAAAGGCAATCCCTGGCGCAATTAAAATTTGCGACAGTAGAAAATTATTTTTCGAATAATTTACTGTAGAAAAGGCAATCCCTGGCGCATTTAAAATTTGCGACAGTAGAAAATTATTTTTTGAAAAATTTACTGTAGAAAAGGCAATCCCTGGCGCAATTAAAATTTGCGACAGTAGAAAATTATTTTTTGAATAATTTACTATAGAAAAGCCATTCCCGGGCGTGCTTAAAATTTGCGACAGTAAAAAATTATTTTGTGAGAAATTTACTATAGAAAGGGCAATCCCTGGGATATTTAAAATTTGCGACAGTAGAAAATTATTTTTTGAATAATTTACTATAGAAAAGGCAATCCCTGGCGCAATTAAAATTTGCGACAGTAAAAAATTATTTTTTGCAAAATTTACTATAGAAAAGGCAATCCCTGGCGCACTTAAAATTTGCGATAGTAAAAAATTATTTTGTGAGAAATTTACTATAGAAAAGGCAATCCCTGGCGCACTTAAAATTTGCGACAATAGAAAATTATTTTTTGAAAAATTTACTATAGAAAAGGCAATCCCTGGCGTAATTAAAATTTGCGACAGTATAAAATTATTTTTTGAATAATTTACTATAGAA
This sequence comes from Dioctria linearis, assembly GCA_963930735.1. Taxonomy (NCBI): domain Eukaryota; kingdom Metazoa; phylum Arthropoda; class Insecta; order Diptera; family Asilidae; genus Dioctria; species Dioctria linearis. The sequence continues at coordinate 79,058 of CAWVNZ010002078.1, forward strand.
TAGGCAATCCCTGGCGTAATTAAAATTTGCGACAGTATAAAATTATTTTTTGAATATTTTACTATAGAAAAGGCAATCCCTGGCGCAATTAAAATTTGCGACAGTTGAAAATTATTTTTTGAATAATTTACTATAGAAAAGGCAATCCCTGGCGCAATTAAAATTTGCGACAGTAAAAAATTATTTTTTGCAAAATTTACTATAGAAAAGGCAATCCCTGGCGCACTTAAAATTTGCTACAGTAAAAAATTATTTTGTGAGAAATTTACTATAGAAAAGGCAATCCCTGGCGCACTTAAAATTTGCGACGGTAGAAAATTATTTTTTGAAAAATTTACTATAGAAAAGGCAATCCCTGGCGTAATTAAAATTTGCGACAGTATAAAATTAATTTTTGAATAATTTACTATAGAAAAGGCAATCCCTGGCGTAATTAAAATTTGCGACAGTATAAAATTATTTTTTGAATAATTTACTATAGAAAAGGCAATCCCTGGCGTAATTAAAACTTGCGACAGTATAAAATTATTTTTTGAATAATTTACTATAGAAAAGGCAATCCCTGGCGCAATTAAAATTTGCGACAGTTGAAAATTATTTTTTGAATAATTTACTATAGAAAAGGCAATCCCTGGCGCAATTAAAATTTGCGACAGTAAAAAATTATTTTTTGCAAAATTTACTATAGAAAAGGCAATCCCTGGCGCACTTAAAATTTGCTACAGTAAAAAATTATTTTGTGAGAAATTTACTATAGAAAAGGCAATCCCTGGCGCACTTAAAATTTGCGACGGTAGAAAATTATTTTTTGACAAATTTACTATAGAAAAGCCAATGCCTAGCCTAATTAAAATTTGCGACAGTATAAAATTATTTTTTGAATAATTTACTATAGAAAAGGCAATCCCTGGCGTAATTAAAATTTGCGACAGTATAAAATTATTTTTTGAATAATTTACTATAGAAAAGGCAATCCCTGGCGCAATTAAAATTTGCGACAGTAGAAAATTATTTTTTGAATAATTTACTATAGAAAAGGCAATCCCTGGCGTAATTAAAATTTGCGACAGTAGAAAATTATTTTTTGAATAATTTACTATAGAACAGGCAATCCCTGGCGTAATTAAAATTTGCGACAGTATAAAATTATTTTTTGAATAATTTACTATAGAAAAGGCAATCCCTGGCGCAATTAAAATTTGCGACATTTGAAAATTATTTTTTGAATAATTTACTATAGAAAAGGCAATCCCTGGCGTAATTAAAATTTGCGACAGTAAAAAATTATTTTTTGAATAATTTACTATAGAAAAGGCAATCCCTGGGATATTTAAAATTTGCGACAGTAAAAAATTATTTTTTGAATAATTTACTATAGAAAAGGCAATCCCTGGCGTAATTAAAATTTGCGACAGTAAAAAATTATTTTTTGAATAATTTACTATAGAAAAGCCAATCCCTGGCGTAATTAAAATTTGCGACAGTAGAAAATTATTTTTTGAATAATTTACTATAGAAAAGGCAATCCCTGGCGCACTTAAAATTTGCGACAGTAAAAAATTATTTTTTGAATAATTTACTATAGAAAAGGCAATCCCTGGCGTAATTAAAATTTGCGAGAGTAGAAAATTATTTTTTGAATAATTTACTATAGAAAAGGTAATCCCTGGCGCAATTAAAATTTGCGACAGTAGAAAATTATTTTTTAAATAATTTACTATAGAAAAGGCAGACAGTAAAAAATTATTTTTTGAATAATTTACTCTAGAAAAGGCAATCCCTGGCGCACTTAAAATTTGCCACAGTAAAAAATTATTTTTTGAATAATTTACTAGAGAAAAGGCAATCCCTGGCGCACTTAAAATTTGCGACAGTAAAAAATTATTTTTTGCAAAATATACTATAGAAAAGGCAATCCCTGGCGCACTTAAAATTTGCGACAGTAAAAAATTATTTTTTGAATAATTTACTCTAGAAAAGGCAATCCCTGGAGCACTTAAAATTTGCGACAGTAAAAAAATATTTTTTGAATAATTTACTAGAGAAAAGGCAATCCCTGGCGTAATTAAAATTTGCGACAGTATAAAACTATTTTTTGAATAATTTACTATAGAAAAGGCAATCCCTGGCGCAATTAAAATTTGCGACAGTAGAAAATTATTTTTTGAATAATTTACTATAGAAAAGGCAATCCCTGGCGTAATTAAAATTTGCGACAGTAGAAAATTATTTTTTGAATAATTTACTATAGAACAGGCAATCCCTGGCGTAATTAAAATTTGCGACAGTATAAAATTATTTTTTGAATAATTTACTATAGAAAAGGCAATCCCTGGCGCAATTAAAATTTGCGACAGTTGAAAATTATTTTTTGAATAATTTACTATAGAAAAGGCAATCCCCGGCGTAATTAAAATTTGCGACAGTAAAAAATTATTTTTTGAATAATTTACTATAGAAAAGGCAATCCCTGGGATATTTAAAATTTGCGACAGTAAAAAATTATTTTTTGAATAATTTACTATAGAAAAGGCAATCCCTGGCGTAATTAAAATTTGCGACAGTAAAAAATTATTTTTTGAATAATTTACTATAGAAAAGCCAATCCCTGGCGTAATTAAAATTTGCGACAGTAGAAAATTATTTTTTGAATAATTTACTATAGAAAAGGCAATCCCTGGCGCACTTAAAATTTGCGACAGTAAAAAATAATTTTTTGAATAATTTACTATAGAAAAGGCAATCCCTGGCGTAATTAAAATTTGCGAGAGTAGAAAATTATTTTTTGTATAATTTACTATAGAAAAGGCAATCCCTGGCGCAATTAAAATTTGCGACAGTAGAAAATTATTTTTTAAATAATTTACTATAGAAAAGGCAATCCCTGGCGTAATTAAAATTTGCGACAGTAAAAAATTATTTTTTGAATAATTTACTCTAGAAAAGGCAATCCCTGGCGCACTTAAAATTTGCGACAGTTGAAAATAATTTTTTGAATAATTTACTAAAGAAAAGGAAATCCCTGGCGCAATTAAAATTTGCGACAGTAAAAAATTATTTTTTGCAAAATTTACTATAGAAAAGGCAATCCCTGGCGCACTTAAAATTTGCGACAGTAAAAAATTATTTTTTGAATAATTTACTATAGAAAAGGCACTCCCTGGCGTAATTAAAATTTGCGACAGTATAAAATTATTTTTTGAATAATTTACTATAGAAAAGGCAATCCCTGGCGCAATTAAAATTTGCGACAGTTGAAAATTATTTTTTGAATAATTTACTATAGAAAAGGCAATCCCTGGCGTAATTAAAATTTTCGACAGTAAAAAAGTAATATTTTGAAAAATTTACTGTATAAAAGGCAATCCCTGGCGCAATTAAAAATTGCGACAGTAGAAAATTATTTTTTGAATAATTTACTGTAGAAAAGGCAATCCCTGGCGCAATTAAAATTTGCGACAGTAGAAAATTATTTTTTGAAAAATTTACTGTAGAAAAGGCAATCCCTGGCGCAATTAAAATTTGCGACAGTAGAAAATTATTTTTTGAATAATTTACTATAGAAAATGCATTCCCGGGCGCGCTTAAAATTTGCGACAGTAAAAAATTATTTTGTGAGAAATTTACTATAGAAAGGGCAATCCCTGGGATATTTAAAATTTGCGACAGTAGAAAATTATTTTTTGAATAATTTACTATAGAAAAGGCAATCCCTGGCGCAATTAAAATTTGCGACAGTAAAAAATTATTTTTTGCAAAATTTACTATAGAAAAGGCAATCCCTGGCGCACTTAAAATTTGCGATAGTAAAAAATTATTTTGTGAGAAATTTACTATAGAAAAGGCAATCCCTGGCGCACTTAAAATTTGCGACAATAGAAAATTATTTTTTGAAAAATTTACTATAGAAAAGGCAATCCCTGGCGTAATTAAAATTTGCGACAGTATAAAATTATTTTTTGAACAATTTACTATAGAAAAGGCAATCCCTGGCGTAATTAAAATTTGCGACAGTATAAAATTATTTTTTGAATAATTTACTATAGAAAAGGCAATCCCTGGCGCAATTAAAATTTGCGACAGTTGAAAATTATTTTTTGAATAATTTACTATAGAAAAGGCAATCCCTGGCGCAATTAAAATTTGCGACAGTAAAAAATTATTTTTTGCAAAATTTACTATAGAAAAGGCAATCCCTGGCGCACTTAAAATTTGCTACAGTAAAAAATTATTTTGTGAGAAATTTACTATAGAAAAGGCAATCCCTGGCGCACTTAAAATTTGCGACGGTAGAAAATTATTTTTTGAAAAATTTACTATAGAAAAGGCAATCCCTGGCGTAATTAAAATTTGCGACAGTATAAAATTAATTTTTGAATAATTTACTATAGAAAAGGCAATCCCTGGCGTAATTAAAATTTGCGACAGTATAAAATTATTTTTTGAATAATTTACTATAGAAAAGGCAATCCCTGGCGTAATTAAAACTTGCGACAGTATAAAATTATTTTTTGAATAATTTACTATAGAAAAGGCAATCCCTGGCGCAATTAAAATTTGCGACAGTTGAAAATTATTTTTTGAATAATTTACTATAGAAAAGGCAATCCCTGGCGCAATTAAAATTTGCGACAGTAAAAAATTATTTTTTGCAAAATTTACTATAGAAAAGGCAATCCCTGGCGCACTTAAAATTTGCTACAGTAAAAAATTATTTTGTGAGAAATTTACTATAGAAAAGGCAATCCCTGGCGCACTTAAAATTTGCGACGGTAGAAAATTATTTTTTGAAAAATTTACTATAGAAAAGGCAATCCCTGGCGTAATTAAAATTTGCGACAGTATAAAATTATTTTTTGAATAATTTACTATAGAAAAGGCAATCCCTGGCGTAATTAAAATTTGCGACAGTAAAAAATTATTTTTTGAATAATTTACTATAGAAAAGGCAATCCCTGGCGCAATTAAAATTTGCGACAGTAGAAAAATATTTTTTAAATAATTTACTATAGAAAAGGCAGACAGTAAAAAATTATTTTTTGAATAATTTACTCTAGAAAAGGCAATCCCTGGCGCACTTAAAATTTGCCACAGTAAAAAATTATTTTTTGAATAATTTACTAGAGAAAAGGCAATCCCTGGCGCACTTAAAATTTGCGACACTAAAAAATTATTTTTTGCAAAATTTACTATAGAAAAGGCAATCCCTGGCGCACTTAAAATTTGCGACAGTAAAAAATTATTTTTTGAATAATTTACTCTAGAAAAGGCAATCCCTGGCGCAATTAAAATTTGCGACAGTTGAAAATAATTTTTTGAATAATTTACTATAGAAAAGGCAATCCCTGGCGCAATTAAAATTTGCGACAGTAAAAAATTATTTTTTGCAAAATTTACTATAGAAAAGGCAATCCCTGGCGCACTTAAAATTTGCTACAGTAAAAAATTATTTTGTGAGAAATTTACTATAGAAAAGGCAATTCCTGGCGCACTTAAAATTTGCGACGGTAGAAAATTATTTTTTGAAAAATTTACTATAGAAAAGGCAATCCCTGGCGTAATTAAAATTTGCGACAGTATAAAATTATTTTTTGAATAATTTACTATAGGAAAGGCAATCCCTGGCGTAATTAAAATTTGCGACAGTATAAAATTATTTTTTGAATAATTTACTATAGAAAAGGCAATCCCTGGCGCAATTAAAATTTGCGACAGTTGAAAATTATTTTTTGAATAATTTACTATAGAAAAGGTAATCCCTGGCCTAATTAAAATTTGCGACAGTTGAAAATTATTTTTTGAATAATTTACTATAGAAAAGGCAATCCCTGGCGTAATTAAAATTTGCGAGAGTAGAAAATTATTTTTTGAATAATTTACTATAGAAAAGGCAATCCCTGGCGCAATTAAAATTTGCGACAGTAGAAAACTATTTTTTGAATAATTTACTATATAAAAGGCAATCCCTGGCGTAATTAAAATTTGCGACAGTAGAAAATTATTTTTTGAATAATTTACTATAGAACAGGCAATCCCTGGCGTAATTAAAATTTGCGACAGTATAAAATTATTTTTTGAATAATTTACTATAGAAAAGGCAATCCCTGGCGCAATTAAAATTTGCGACATTTGAAAATTATTTTTTGAATAATTTACTATAGAAAAGGCAATCCCTGGGCGTAATTAAAATTTGCGACAGTAAAAAATTATTTTTTGAATAATTTACTATAGAAAAGGCAATCCCTGGGATATTTAAAATTTGCGACAGTAAAAAATTATTTTTTGAATAATTTACTATAGAAAAGGCAATCCCTGGCGTAATTAAAATTTGCGACAGTAAAAAATTATTTTTTGAATAATTTACTATAGAAAAGCCAATCCCTGGCGTAATTAAAATTTGCGACAGTAGAAAACTATTTTTTGAATAATTTACTATAGAAAAGGCAATCCCTGGCGCACTTAAAATTTGCGACAGTAAAAAATTATTTTTTGAATAATTTACTATAGAAAAGGCAATCCCTGGCGTAATTAAAATTTGCGAGAGTAGAAAATTATTTTTTGAATAATTTACTATAGAAAAGGCAATCCCTGGCGCAATTAAAATTTGCGACAGTAGAAAATTATTTTTTAAATAATTTACTATAGAAAAGGCAGACAGTAAAAAATTATTTTTTGAATAATTTACTCTACAAAAGGCAATCCCTGGCGCACTTAACATTTGCCACAGTAAAAAATTATTTTTTGAATAATTTACTAGAGAAAAGGAAATCCCTGGCGCACTTAAAATTTGCGACAGTAAAAAATTATTTTTTGCAAAATTTACTATAGAAAAGGCAATCCCTGGCGGACTTAAAATTTGCGACAGTAAAAAATTATTTTTTGAATAATTTACTCTAGAAAAGGCAATCCCTGGAGCACTTAAAATTTGCGACAGTAAAAAATTATTTTTTGAATAATTTACTAGAGAAAAGGCAATCCCTGGCGCACTTAAAATTTGCGACAGTAAAAAATTATTTTTTGCAAAATTTACTATAGAAAAGGCAATTCCTGGCGTAATTAAAATTTGCGACAGTAGAAAATTATTTTTTGAATAATTTACTATAGAAAAGGCAATCCCTGGCGCAATTAAAATTTGCGACAGTTGAAAATAATTTTTTGAATAATTTACTATAGAAAAGGCAATCCCTGGCGCAATTAAAATTTGCGACAGTAAAAAATTATTTTTTGCAAAATTTACTATAGAAAAGGCAATCCCTGGCGCACTTAAAATTTGCTACAGTAAAAAATTATTTTGTGAGAAATTTACAGAAAAGGCAATTCCTGGCGCACTTAAAATTTGCGACGGTAGAAAATTATTTTTTGAAAAATTTACTATAGAAAAGGCAATCCCTGGCGTAATTAAAATTTGCGACAGTATAAAATTATTTTTTGAATAATTTACTATAGAAAAGGCAATCCCTGGCGTAATTAAAATTTGCGACAGTAGAAAATTATTTTTTGAATAATTTACTAGAGAAAAGGCAATCCCTGGCGCACTTAAAATTTGCGACAGTAAAAAATTATTTTTTGCAAAATTTACTATAGAAAAGGCAATTCCTGGCGTAATTAAAATTTGCGACAGTAGAAAATTATTTTTTGAATAATTTACTATAGAAAAGGCAATCCCTGGCGCAATTAAAATTTGCGACAGTTGAAAATAATTTTTTGAATAATTTACTATAGAAAAGGCAATCCCTGGCGCAATTAAAATTTGCGATAGTAAAAAATTATTTTTTGCAAAATTTACTATAGAAAAGGCAATCCCTGGCGCACTTAAAATTTGCTACAGTAAAAAATTATTTTGTGAGAAATTTACTATAGAAAAGGCAATTCCTGGCGCACTTAAAATTTGCGACGGTAGAAAATTATTTTTTGAAAAATTTACTATAGAAAAGGCAATCCCTGGCGTAATTAAAATTTGCGACAGTATAAAATTATTTTTTGAATAATTTACTATAGAAAAGGCAATCCCTGGCGTAATTAAAATTTGCGACAGTATAAAATTATTTTTTGAATAATTTACTATAGAAAAGGCAATCCCTGGCGCAAATAAAATTTGCGACAGTTGAAAATTATTTTTTGAATAATTTACTATAGAAAAGGTAATCCCTGGCCTAATTAAAATTTGCGACAGTTGAAAATTATTTTTTGAATAATTTACTATAGAAAAGGCAATCCCTGGCGTAATTAAAATTTGCGACAGTATAAAATTATTTTTTGAATAATTTACTATAGAAAAGGCAATCCCTGGCCTAATTAAAATTTGCGACAGTAGAAAATTATTTTTTGAATAATTTACTATAGAAAAGGCAATACCTGGCGCAATTAAAATTTGCGACAGTAGAAAATTATTTTTTGAATAATTTACTATAGAAAAGGCAATCCCTGGCGCACTTAAAATTTGCGACAGTAAAAAATTATTTTGTGAGAAATTTACTATAGAAAAGGCAATCCCTGGGATATTTAAAATTTGCGACAGTAGAAAATTATTTTTTGAATAATTTACTATAGAAAAGGCAATCCCTGGCGTAATTAAAATTTGCGACAGTAGAAAATTATTTTTTGAATAATTTACTATAGAAGAGGCAATCCCTGGCGTAATTAAAATTTGCGACAGTAGAAAATTATTTTTTGAATAATTTACTATAGAAAAGGCAATCCCTGGCGCAATTAAAATTTGCGACAGTAGAAAATTATTTTTTGAATAATTTACTATAGAAAAGGCAATCCCTGGCGCAATTAAAATTTGCGACAGTAGAAAATTATTTTTTGAATAATTTACTATAGAAAAGGCAATCCCTGGCGTAATTAAAATTTGCGACAGTATAAAATTATTTTTTGAATAATTTACTATAGAAAAGGCAATCCCTGGCGTATTTAAAATTTGCGACAGTATAAAATTATTTTTTGAATAATTTACTATAGAAAAGGCAATCCCTGGCGTAATTAAAATTTGCGACAGTATAAAATTATTTTTTGAATAATTTACTATAGAAAAGGCAATCCCTGGCGTAATTAAAATTTGCGACAGTAGAAAATTATTTTTTGAATAATTTACTATAGAAAAGGCAATCCCTGGCGCAATTAAAATTTGCGACAGTAGAAAATTATTTTTTGAATAATTTACTATAGAAAAGGCAATCCCTGGCGCATTTAAAATTTGCGACAGTAAAAAATTATTTTGTGAGAAATTTACTATAGAAAAGGCAATCCCTGGGATATTTAAAATTTGCGACAGTAGAAAATTATTTTTTGAATAATTTACTTTAGAAAAGGCAATCCCTGGCGTAATTAAAATTTGCGACAGTATAAAATTATTTTTTGAATAATTTACTATAGAAAAGGCAATCCCTGGCGCACTTAAAATTTGCGACAGTAAAAAATTATTTTTTGAATAATTTACTATAGAAAAGGCAATCCCTGGCGTAATTAAAATTTGCGACAGTAGAAAATTATTGTTTGAATTATTTACTATAGAAGAGGCAATCCCTGGCGTATTTAAAATTTGCGACAGTATAAAATTAATTTTTGAAAAATTTACTATATAAAAGGCAATCCCTGGCGTATTTAAAATTTGCGACAGTAAAAAATTATTTTTTGAAAAATTTACTATAGAAAAGGCAATCCCTGGCGTAATTAAAACTTGCGACAGTAAAAAATTATTTTTTGAATAATTTACTATAGAAAAGGCAATCCCTGGCGTAATTAAAATTTGCGACAGTAGAAAATTATTTTTTGAATAATTTACTATAGAAAAGGCAAACCCTGGCGTATTTAAAATTTGCGACAGTAGATAATTATTTTTTGAATAATTTACTATAGAAAAGGCAAACCCTGGGATATTTAAAATTTGCGACAGTAAAAAATTATTTTTTGAATAATTTACTATAGAAAAGGCAATCCCTGGCGTAATTAAAATTTGCGACAGTAAAAAATTATTTTTTGAATAATTTACTATAGAAAAGGCAATCCCTGGCGTAATTAAAATTTGCGACAGTAGAAAATTATTTTTTGAATAATTTACTATAGAAAAGGCAATCCCTGGCGTAATTAAAATTTGAGACAGTAAAAAATTATTTTTTGAATAATTTACTATAGAAAAGGCAATCCCTGGCGTAATTAAAATTTGCGACAGTAAAAAATTATTTTTTGAATAATTTACTATAGAAAAGGCAATCCCTGGCGTAATTAAAATTTGCGACAGTAGAAAATTATTTTTTGAATAATTTACTGTAGAAAAGGCAATCCCTGGCGTAATTAAAATTTGCGACAGTATAAAATTATTTTTTGAATAATTTACTATAGAAAAGGCAATCCCTGGCGTAGTTAAAATTTGCGACAGTAAAAAATTATTTTTTGAATAATTTACTATAGAAAAGGCAATCCCTGGCGTAATTAAAATTTGCGACAGTTGAAAATTATTTTTTGAATAATTTACTATAGAAAAGGTAATCCCTGGCGTAATTAAAATTTGCGACAGTAAAAATTATTTTTTGAATAATTTACTATAGAAAAGGCAACCCTGGCGTATTTAAAATTTGCGACAGGAAGAAATTAATTTGTGAAAAATTTACTATAGAAAAGGCAATCCCTGGGATATTTAAAATTTGCGACAGTAAAAAATTATTTTTTGAAAAATTAACTATAGAAAAGGCAATCCCTGGCTTAATTAAAATTTGCGACAGTATAAAATTATTTTTTGAAAAATTTACTATAGAAAAGGCAATCCCTGGCGCAATTAAAATTTGCGACAATAGAAAATTATTTTTTGAATAATTTACTATAGAAAAGGCAATCCCTGGCGCACTTAAAATTTGCGACAGTAAAAAATTATTTTGTGAGAAATTTACTATAGAAAAGGCAATCCCTGGCGTAATTAAAATTTGCGACAGTTGAAAATTATTTTTTGAATAATTTACTATAGAAAAGGCAATCCCTGGCGTAATTAAAATTTGCGACAATAAAAAATTATTTTTTGAATAATTTACTATAGAAAAGGCAATCCCTGGCGTAATTAAAATTTGCGACAATAAAAAATTATTTTTTGAATAATTTACTATAGAAAAGGCAATCCCTGGCGTAATTAAAATTTGCGACTGTAAAAAATTATTTTTTGCAAAATTTACTATAGAAATGGCAATCCCTGGCGCACTTAAAATTAGCGACAGTAAAAAATTATTTTTTGAATAATTTACTATAGAAAAGGCAATCCCTGGCGTAATTAAAATTTGCGACAGTTGAAAATTATTTTTTGAATAATTTACTATAGAAAAGGCAATCCCTGGCGAAATTAAAATTTTCGACAGTAAAAAATTATTTTTTGAATAATTTACTATAGAAAAGGCAATCCCTGGCGCACTTAAAATTTGCGACAGTAGAAAATTATTTTTTGAATAATTTACTATAGAAAAGGCAATCCCTGGCGCAATTAAAATTTGCGACAGTAGAAAATTATTTTTTGAATAATTTACTGTAGAAATGGCAATCCCTGGCGCAATTAAAATTTGCGAAAGTAAAAAATTATTTTTTGAATAATTTACTATAGAAAAGGCAATCCCTGGCGTAATTAAAATTTGCGACAGTAGAAAATTATTTTTTGAATAATTTACTATAGAAAAGGCAATCCCTGGCGTAATTAAAATTTGCGACAGTAGAAAATTATTTTTTGAATAATTTACTATAGAAAAGGCAATCCCCGGCGTAATTAAAATTTGCGACAGTATAAAATTATTTTTTGCAAAATTTACTATAGAAAAGGCAATTCCTGGCGTAATTAAAATTTGCGACAGTTGAAAATTATTTTTTGAATAATTTACTATAGAAAAGGCAATCCCTGGCGCAATTAAAATTTGCGACAGTAAAAAATTATTTTTTGAATAATTTACTATAGAAAAGGCAATCCCTGGCGCACTTAAAATTTGCGACAGTAAGAAATTAATTTGTGAGAAATTTACTATAGAAAAGGCAATCCCTGGGATATTTAAAATTTGCGACAGTAAAAAATTATTTTTTGAAAAATTTACTATAGAAAAGGCAATCCCTGGCGTAATTAAAACTTGCGACAGTAAAAAATTATTTTTTGAATAATTTACTATAGAAAAGGCAATCCCTGGCGTAATTAAAATTTGCGACAGTAGAAAATTATTTTTTGAATAATTTACTATAGAAAAGGCAATCCCTGGCGTATTTAAAATTTGCGACAGTAGAAAATTATTTTTTGAATAATTTACTATAGAAAAGGCAAACCCTGGGATATTTAAAATTTGCGACAGTAAAAAATTATTTTTTGAACAATTTACTATAGAAAAGGCAATCCCTGGCGTAATTAAAATTTGCGACAGTAAAAAATTATTTTTTGAATAATTTACTATAGAAAAGGCAATCCCTGGCGCACTTAAAATTAGCGACAGTAAAAAATTATTTTTTGAATAATTTACTATAGAAAAGGCAATCCCTGGCGTAATTAAAATTTGCGACAGTTGAAAATTATTTTTTGAATAATTTACTATAGAAAAGGCAATCCCTGGCGTAATTAAAATTTGCGACAATAAAAAATTATTTTTTGAATAATTTACTATAGAAAAGGCAATCCCTGGCGCAATAAAAACTTGCGATAGTAAAAAATTATTTTTTGAATAATTTACTATAGAAAAGGCAATCCCTGGCGTAATTAAAATTTGCGACAGAAAAAGATTATTTTTTGCAAAATTTACTATAGAAAAGGCAATCCCTGGCGCACTTAAAATTAGCGACAGTAAAAAATTATTTTTTGAATAATTTACTATAGAAAAGGCAATCCCTGGCGTAATTAAAATTTGCGACAGTTGAAAATTATTTTTTGAATAATTTACTATAGAAAAGGCAATCCCTGGCGCAATTAAAATTTTCGACAGTAAAATATTATTTTTTGAATAATTTACTATAGAAAAGGCAATCCCAGGCGCACTTAAAATTTGCGACAGTAGAAAATTATTTTTTGAATAATTTACTATAGAAAAGGCAATCCCTGGCGCAATTAAAATTTGCGACAGTAGAAAATTATTTTTTGAATAATTTACTATAGAAAAGGCAATCCCTGGCGCAATTAAAATTTGCGACAGTAAAAAATTATTTTTTGAATAATTTACTATAGAAAAGGCAATCCCTGGCGTAATTAAAATTTGCGACAGTAGAAAATTATTTTTTGAATAATTTACTATAGAAAAGGCAATCCCTGGCGTAATTAAAATTTGCGACAGTAGAAAATTATTTTTTGAATAATATACTACAGAAAAGGCAATCCCTGGCGTGATTAAAATTTGCGACAGTATAAAATTATTTTTTGCAAAATTTTCTATAGAAAAGGCAATCCCTGGCGTAATTAAAATTTGCGACAGTTGAAAATTATTTTTTGAATAATTTACTATAGAAAAGGCAATCCCTGGCGCAATTAAAATTTGCGACAGTAAAAAATTATTTTTTGAATAATTTACTATAGAAAAGGCAATCCCTGGCGCACTTAAAATTTGCGACAGTAAGAAATTAATTTGTGAGAAATTTACTATAGAAAAGGCAATCCCTGGGATATTTAAAATTTGCGACAGTAAAAAATTATTTTTTGAAAAATTTACTATAGAAAAGGCAATCCCTGACGTAATTAAAACTTGCGACAGTAAAAAATTATTTTTTGAATAATTTACTATAGAAAAGGCAATCCCTGGCGTAATTAAAATTTGCGACAGTAGAAAATTATTTTTTGAATAATTTACTATAGAAAAGGCAATCCCTGGCGTATTTAAAATTTGCGACAGTAGAAAATTATTTTTTGAATAATTTACTATAGAAAAGGCAAACCCTGGGATATTTAAAATTTGCGACAGTAAAAAATTATTTTTTGAATAATTTACTATAGAAAAGGCAATCCCTGGCGTAATTAAAATTTGCGACAGTAAAAAATTATTTTTTGAATAATTTACTATAGAAAAGGCAATCCCTGGCGTAATTAAAATTTGCGACAGTAGAAAATTATTTTTTGAATAATTTACTATAGAAAAGGCAATCCCTGGCGTAATTAAAATTTGCGACAGTAAAAAATTATTTTTTGAATAATTTACTATAGAAAAGGCAATCCCTTGCGTAATTAAAATTTGCGACAGTAAAAAATTATTTTTTGAATAATTTACTATAGAAAAGGCAATCCCTGGCGTAATTAAAATTTGCGACAGTAGAAAATTATTTTTTGAATAATTTACTGTAGAAAAGGCAATCCCTGGCGTAATTAAAATTTGCGACAGTATAAAATTATTTTTTGAATAATTTACTATAGAAAAGGCAATCCCTGGCTTAATTAAAATTTGCGACAGTTGAAAATTATTTTTTGAATAATTTACTATAGAAAAAGCAATCCCTGGCGTAATTAAAATTTGCGACAATAAAAAATTATTTTTTGAATAATTTACTATAGAAAAGGCAATCCCTGGCGTAATTAAAATTTGCGACAGTAGAAACTTATTTTTTGAATAATTTACTATAGAAAAGGCAATCCGTGGCGTATTTAAAATTTGCGACAGTTTAAAATTAATTTTTGAAAAATTTACTATATAAAAGGCAATCCCTGGCGCACTTAAAATTTGCGACAGTAAGAAATTAATTTGTGAGAAATTTACTATAGAAAAGGCAATCCCTGGGATATTTAAAATTTGCGAGAGTAAAAAATTATTTTTTGAAAAATTTACTATAGAAAAGGCAATCCCTGGCGTAATTAAAACTTGCGACAGTAAAAAATTATTTTTTGAATAATTTACTATAGAAAAGGCAATCCCTGGCGTAATTAAAATTTGCGACAGTAGAAAATTATTTTTTGAATAATTTACTATAGAAAAGGCAATCCCTGGCATATTTAAAATTTGCGACAGTAGAAAATTATTTTTTGAATAATTTACTATAGAAAAGGCAAACCCTGGGATATTTAAAATTTGCGACAGTAAAAAATTATTTTTTGAATAATTTACTATAGAAAAGGCAATCCCTGGCGTAATTAAAATTTGCGACAGTAAAAAATTATTTTTTGAATAATTTACTATAGAAAAGGCAATCCCTGGCGTAATTAAAATTTGCGACAGTAGAAAATTATTTTTTGAATAATTTACTATAGAAAAGGCAATCCCTGGCGTAATTAAAATTTGCGACAGTAAAAAATTATTTTTTGAATAATTTACTATAGAAAAGGCAATCCCTGGCGTAATTAAAATTTGCGACAGTAAAAAATTATTTTTTGAATAATTTACTATAGAAAAGGCAATCCCTGGCGTAATTAAAATTTGCGACAGTATAAAATTATTTTTTGAATAATTTACTATAGAAAAGGCAATCCATGGCGCACTTAAAATTAGCGACAGTAAAAAATTATTTTTTGAATAATTTACTATAGAAAAGGCAATCCCTGGCGTAATTAAAATTTGCGACAGTTGAAAATTATTTGTTGAATAATTTATTATAGAAAAGGCAATCCCTGGCGCAATTAAAATTTTCGACAGTAAAAAATTATTTTTTGAATAATTTACTACAGAAAAGGCAATCCCTGGCGTAGTTAAAATTTGCGACAGTAAAAAATTATTTTTTGAATAATTTACTATAGAAAAGGCAATCCCTGGCGTAATTAAAATTTGCGACAGTTGAAAATTATTTTTTGAATAATTTACTATAGAAAAGGTAATCCCTGGCGTAATTAAAATTTGCGACAGTAAAAAATTATTTTTTGAATAATTTACTATAGAAAAGGCAACCCTGGCGTATTTAAAATTTACTATAGAAAAGGCAATCCCTGGGATATTTAAAATTTGCGACAGTAAAAATTATTTTTTGAAAAATTAACTATAGAAAAGGCAATCCCTGGCTTAATTAAAATTTGCGACAGTATAAAATTATTTTTTGAAAAATTTACTATAGAAAAGGCAATCCCTGGCGCAATTAAAATTTGCGACAATAGAAAATTATTTTTTGAATAATTTACTATAGAAAAGGCAATCCCTGGCGCACTTAAAATTTGCGACAGTAAAAAATTATTTTGTGAGAAATTTACTATAGAAAAGGCAATCGCTGGGATATTTAAAATTTGCGACAGTAGAAAATTATTTTTTGAATAATTTACTACAGAAAAGGCAATCCCTGGCGTAATTAAAATTTGCGACAGTTGAAAATTATTTTTTGAATAATTTACTATAGAAAAGGCAATCCCTGGCGTAATTAAAATTTGCGACAATAAAAAATTATTTTTTGAATAATTTACTATAGAAAAGGCAATCCCTGGCGCAATAAAAACTTGCGATAGTAAAAAATTATTTTTTGAATAATTTACTATAGAAAAGGCAATCCCTGGCGTAATTAAAATTTGCGACAGTAAAAAATTATTTTTTGCAAAATTTACTATAGAAATGGCAATCCCTGGCGCACTTAAAATTAGCGACAGTAAAAAATTATTTTTTGAATAATTTACTATAGAAAGGCAATCCCTGGCGTAATTAAAATTTGCGACAGTTGAAAATTATTTTTTGAATAATTTACTATAGAAAAGGCAATCCCTGGCGCAATTAAAATTTTCGACAGTAAAAAATTATTTTTTGAATAATTTACTATAGAAAAGGCAATCCCTGGCGCACTTAAAATTTGCGACAATAGAAAATTATTTTTTGAATAATTTACTATAGAAAAGGCAATCCCTGGCGCACTTAAAATTTGCGACAGTAAAAAATTATTTTTTGCAAAATTTACTATAGAAAAGGCAATCCCTGGCGCACTTAAAATTAGCGACAGTAAAAAATTATTTTTTGAATAATTTACTATAGAAAGGCAATCCCTGGCGTAATTAAAATTTGCGACAGTTGAAAATTATTTTTTGAATAATTTACTATAGAAAAGGCAATCCCTGGCGTAATTAAAATTTGCGACAATAAAAAATTATTTTTTGAATAATTTACTATAGAAAAGGCAATCCCTGGCGCAATAAAAACTTGCGATAGTAAAAAATTATTTTTTGAATAATTTACTATAGAAAAGGCAATCCCTGGCGTAATTAAAATTTGCGACAGTAAAAAATTATTTTTTGCAAAATTTACTATAGAAATGGCAATCCCTGGCGCACTTAAAATTAGCGACAGTAAAAAATTATTTTTTGAATAATTTACTATAGAAAGGCAATCCCTGGCGTAATTAAAATTTGCGACAGTTGAAAATTATTTTTTGAATAATTTACTATAGAAAAGGCAATCCCTGGCGCAATTAAAATTTTCGACAGTAAAAAATTATTTTTTGAATAATTTACTATAGAAAAGGCAATCCCTGGCGCACTTAAAATTTGCGACAGTAGAAAATTATTTTTTGAATAATTTACTATAGAAAAGGCAATCCCTGGCGCAATTAAAATTTGCGACAGTAGAAAATTATTTTTTGAATAATTTACTGTAGAAAAGGCAATCCCTGGCGCAATTAAAATTTGCGACAGTAAAAAATTATTTTTTGAATAATTTACTATAGAAAAGGCAATCCCTGGCGTAATTAAAATTTGCGACAGTATAAAATTATTTTTTGCAAAATTTACTATAGAAAAGGCAATCCCTGGCGTAATTAAAATTTGCGACAGTTGAAAATTATTTTTTGAATAATTTACTATAGAAAAGGCAATCCCTGGCGCAATTAAAATTTGCGACAGTAAAAAATTATTTTTTGAATAATTTACTATAGAAAAGGCAATCCCTGGCGCACTTAAAATTTGCGACAGTAAGAAATTAATTTGTGAGAAATTTACTATAGAAAAGGCAATCCCTGGGATATTTAAAATTTGCGACAGTAAAAAATTATTTTTTGAAAAATTTACTATAGAAAAGGCAATCCCTGGCGTAATTAAAACTTGCGACAGTAAAAAATTATTTTTTGAATAATTTACTATAGAAAAGGCAATCCCTGGCGTAATTAAAATTTGCGACAGTAGAAAATTATTTTTTGAATAATTTACTATAGAAAAGGCAATCCCTGGCGTATTTAAAATTTGCGACAGTAGAAAATTATTTTTTGAATAATTTACTATAGAAAAGGCAAACCCTGGGATATTTAAAATTTGCGACAGTAAAAAATTATTTTTTGAATAATTTACTATGAAAAGGCAATCCCTGGCGTAATTAAAATTTGCGACAGTAAAAAATTATTTTTTGAATAATTTACTATAGAAAAGGCAATCCCTGGCGCACTTAAAATTAGCGACAGTAAAAAATTATTTTTTGAATAATTTACTATAGAAAAGGCAATCCCTGGCGTAATTAAAATTTGCGACAGTTGAAAATTATTTTTTGAATAATTTACTATAGAAAAGGCAATCCCTGGCGTAATTAAAATTTGCGACAATAAAAAATTATTTTTTGAATAATTTACTATAGAAAAGGCAATCCCTGGCGCAATAAAAACTTGCGATAGTAAAAAATTATTTTTTGAATAATTTACTATAGAAAAGGCAATCCCTGGCGTAATTAAAATTTGCGACAGTAAAAAATTATTTTTTGCAAAATTTACTATAGAAAAGGCAATCCCTGGCGCACTTAAAATTAGCGACAGTAAAAAATTATTTTTTGAATAATTTACTATAGAAAAGGCAATCCCTGGCGTAATTAAAATTTGCGACAGTTGAAAATTATTTTTTGAATAATTTACTATAGAAAAGGCAATCCCTGGCGCAATTAAAATTTTCGACAGTAAAAAATTATTTTTTGAATAATTTACTATAGAAAAGGCAATCCCTGGCGCACTTAAAATTTGCGACAGTAGAAAATTATTTTTTGAATAATTTACTATAGAAAAGGCAATCCCTGGCGCAATTAAAATTTGCGACAGTAGAAAATTATTTTTTGAATAATTTACTATAGAAAAGGCAATCCCTGGCGCAATTAAAATTTGCGACAGTAAAAAATTATTTTTTGAATAATTTACTATAGAAAAGGCAATCCCTGGCGTAATTAAAATTTGCGACAGTAGAAAATTATTTTTTGAATAATTTACTATAGAAAAGGCAATCCCTGGCGTAATTAAAATTTGCGACAGTAGAAAATTATTTTTTGAATAATTTACTATAGAAAAGGCAATCCCTGGCGTGATTAAAATTTGCGACAGTATAAAATTATTTATTGCAAAATTTACTATAGAAAAGGCAATCCCTGGCGTAATTAAAATTTGCGACAGTTGAAAATTATTTTTTGAATAATTTACTATAGAAAAGGCAATCCCTGGCGCAATTAAAATTTGCGACAGTAAAAAATTATTTTTTGAATAATTTACTATAGAAAAGGCAATCCCTGGCGCACTTAAAATTTGCGACAGTAAGAAATTAATTTGTGAGAAATTTACTATAGAAAAGGCAATCCCTGGGATATTTAAAATTTGCGACAGTAAAAAATTATTTTTTGAAAAATTTACTATAGAAAAGGCAATCCTTGGCGTAATTAAAACTTGCGACAGTAAAAAATTATTTTTTGAATAATTTACTATAGAAAAGGCAATCCCTGGCGTAATTAAAATTTGCGACAGTAGAAAATTATTTTTTGAATAATTTACTATAGAAAAGGCAATCCCTGGCGTATTTAAAATTTGCGACAGTAGAAAATTATTTTTTGAATAATTTACTATAGAAAAGGCAAACCCTGGGATATTTAAAATTTGCGACAGTAAAAAATTATTTTTTGAATAATTTACTATAGAAAAGGCAATCCCTGGCGTAATTAAAATTTGCGACAGTAAAAAATTATTTTTTGAATAATTTACTATAGAAAAGGCAATCCCTGGCGTAATTAAAATTTGCGACAGTAGAAAATTATTTTTTGAATAATTTACTATAGAAAAGGCAATCCCTGGCGTAATTAAAATTTGCGACAGTAAAAAATTATTTTTTGAATAATTTACTATAGAAAAGGCAATCCCTGGCGTAATTAAAATTTGCGACAGTAAAAAATTATTTTTTGAATAATTTACTATAGAAAAGGCAATCCCTGGCGTAATTAAAATTTGCGACAGTAGAAAATTATTTTTTGAATAATTTACTGTAGAAAAGGCAATCCCTGGCGTAATTAAATTTGCGACAGTATAAAATTATTTTTTGAATAATTTACTATAGAAAAGGCAATCCCTGGCTTAATTAAAATTTGCGACAGTTGAAAATTATTTTTTGAATAATTTACTATAGAAAAGGCAATCCCTGGCGTAATTAAAATTTGCGACAATAAAAAATTATTTTTTGAATAATTTACTATAGAAAAGGCAATCCCTGGCGTAATTAAAATTTGCGACAGTAGAAAATTATTTTTTGAATAATTTACTATAGAAAAGGCAATCCGTGGCGTATTTAAAATTTGCGACAGTTTAAAATTAATTTTTGAAAAATTTACTATATAAAAGGCAATCCCTGGCGCACTTAAAATTTGCGACAGTAAGAAATTAATGTGTGAGAAATTTACTATAGAAAAGGCAATCCCTGGGATATTTAAAATTTGCGACAGTAAAAAATTATTTTTTGAAAAATTTACTATAGAAAAGGCAATCCCTGGCGTAATTAAAACTTGCGACAGTAAAAAATTATTTTTTGAATAATTTACTATAGAAAAGGCAATCCCTGGCGTAATTAAAATTTGCGTGCGACAGTAGAAAATTATTTTTTGAATAATTTACTATAGAAAAGGCAATCCCTGGCGTATTTAAAATTTGCGACAGTAGAAAATTATTTTTTGAATAATTTACTATAGAAAAGGCAATCCCTGGGATATTTAAAATTTGCGACAGTAAAAAATTATTTTTTGAATAATTTACTATAGAAAAGGCAATCCCTGGCGTAATTAAAATTTGCGACAGTAAAAAATTATTTTTTGAATAATTTACTATAGAAAAGGCAATCCCTGGCGTAATTAAAATTTGCGACAGTAGAAAATTATTTTTTGAATAATTTACTATAGAAAAGGCAATCCCTGGCGTAATTAAAATTTGCGACAGTAAAAAATTATTTTTTGAATAATTTACTATAGAAAAGTCAATCCCTGGCGTAATTAAAATTTGCGACAGTAAAAAATTATTTTTTGAATAATTTACTATAGAAAAGGCAATCCCTGGCGTAATTAAAATTTGCGACAGTAGAAAATTATTTTTGGAATAATTTACAGTAGAAAAGGCAATCCCTGGCGTAATTAAAATTTGCGACAGTATAAAATTATTTTTTGAATAATTTAATATAGAAAAGGCAATCCCTGGCGTAGTTAAAATTTGCGACAGTAAAAAATTATATTTTGAATAATTTACTATAGAAAAGGCAATCCCTGGCGTAATTAAAATTTGCGACAGTTGAAAATTATTTTTTGAATAATTTACTATAGAAAATGCAATCCCTGGCGTAATTAAAATTTGCGACAGTAAAAAATTATTTTTTGAATAATTTACTATAGAAAAGCAACCCTGGCGTATTTAAAATCTGCGACAGTAAGAAATTAATTTGTGAGAAATTTACTATAGAAAAGGCAATCCCTGGGATATTTAAAATTTGCGACAGTAAAAAATTATTTTTTGAAAAATTAACTATAGAAAAGGCAATCCCTGGCTTAATTAAAATTTGCGACAGTATAAAATTATTTTTTGAAAAATTTACTATAGAAAAGGCAATCCCT
Source organism: Dioctria linearis (assembly GCA_963930735.1). Lineage (NCBI taxonomy): Eukaryota > Metazoa > Arthropoda > Insecta > Diptera > Asilidae > Dioctria > Dioctria linearis. Next base: position 100,762 of record CAWVNZ010002078.1, read on the forward strand.
GGCGCAATTAAAATTTGCGACAATAGAAAATTATTTTTTGAATAATTTACTATAGACGAGGCAATCCCTGGCGCACTTAAAATTTGCGACAGTAAAAAATTATTTTGTGAGAAATTTACTATAGAAAAGGCAATCCCTGGGATATTTAAAATTTGCGACAGTAGAAAATTATTTTTTGAATAATTTACTATAGAAAAGGCAATCCCTGGCGTAATTAAAATTTGCGACAGTTGAAAATTATTTTTTGAATAATTTACTATAGAAAAGGCAATCCCTGGCGTAATTAAAATTTGCGACAATAAAAAATTATTTTTTGAATAATTTACTATAGAAAAGGCAATCCCTGGCGTAATTAAAATTTGCGACAGTAGAAAATTATTTTTTGAATAATTTACTATAGAAAAGGCAATCCGTGGCGTATTTAAAATTTGCGACAGTTTAAAATTAATTTTTGAAAAATTTACTATATAAAAGGCAATCCCAGGCGTAATTAAAATTTGCGACAGTAGAAAATTATTTTTTGAATAATTTACTATAGAAAAGGCAATCCCTGGCGCAATTAAAATTTGCGACAGTAAAAAATTATTTTTTGAATAATTTACTATAGAAAAGGCAATCCCTGACGTAATTAAAATTTGCGACAGTATAAAATTATTTTTTGAATAATTTACTATATAAAAGGCAATCCCTGGCGTAATTAAAATTTGCGACAGTAGAAAATTATTTTTTGAATAATTTACTATAGAAAAGGCAATCCCTGGCGCAATTAAAATTTGCGACAGTAGAAAATTATTTTTTGAATAATTTACTATAGAAAAGGCAATCCCTGGCGTAATTAAAATTTGCGACAGTATACAATTATTTTTTGAAAAATTTACTATAGAAAAGGCAATCCTTGGGATATTTAAAATTTGCGACAGTAAAAAATAATTTTTTGAATAATTTACTATAGAAAAGGCAATCCCTGGGATATTTAAAATTTGCGACAGTAAAAAATTATTTTTTGAAAAATTAACTATAGAAAAGGCAATCCCTGGCTTAATTAAAATTTGCGACAGTATAAAATTATTTTTTGAAAAATTTACTATAGAAAAGGCAATCCCTGGTGCAATTAAAATTTGCGACAGTAAAAAATTATTTTTTGAATAATTTACTATAGAAAAGCAACCCTGGCGTATTTAAAATTTGCGACAGTAAGAAATTAATTTGTGAGAAATTTACTATAGAAAAGGCAATCCCTGGGATATTTAAAATTTGCGACAGTAAAAAATTATTTTTGAAAAATTAACTATAGAAAAGGCAATCCCTGGCTTAATTAAAATTTGCGACAGTATAAAATTATTTTTTGAAAAATTTACTATAGAAAAGGCAATCCCTGGCGCAATTAAAATTTGCGACAATAGAAAATTATTTTTTGAATAATTTACTATAGACGAGGCAATCCCTGGCGCACTTAAAATTTGCGACAGTATAAAATTATTTTTTGAATAATTTACTATAGAAAAGGCAATCCCTGGCGTAGTTAAAATTTGCGACAGTAAAAAATTATATTTTGAATAATTTACTATAGAAAAGGCAATCCCTGGCGTAATTAAAATTTGCGACAGTTGAAAATTATTTTTTGAATAATTTACTATAGAAAATGCAATCCCTGGCGTAATTAAAATTTGCGACAGTAAAAAATTATTTTTTGAATAATTTACTATAGAAAAGCAACCCTGGCGTATTTAAAATTTGCGACAGTAAGAAATTAATTTGTGAGAAATTTACTATAGAAAAGGCAATCCCTGGGATATTTAAAATTTGCGACAGTAAAAAATTATTTTTGAAAAATTAACTATAGAAAAGGCAATCCCTGGCTTAATTAAAATTTGCGACAGTATAAAATTATTTTTTGAAAAATTTACTATAGAAAAGGCAATCCCTGGCGCAATTAAAATTTGCGACAATAGAAAATTATTTTTTGAATAATTTACTATAGACGAGGCAATCCCTGGCGCACTTAAAATTTGCGACAGTAAAAAATTATTTTGTGAGAAATTTACTATAGAAAATGCAATCCCTGGGATATTTAAAATTTGCGACAGTAGAAAATTATTTTTTGAATAATTTACTATAGAAAAGGCAATCCCTGGCGTAATTAAAATTTGCGACAGTTGAGAATTATTTTTTGAATAATTTACTATAGAAAAGGCAATCCCTGGCGTAATTAAAATTTGCGACAATAAAAAATTATTTTTTGAATAATTTACTATAGAAAAGGCAATCCCTGGCGTAATTAAAATTTGCGACAGTAGAAAATTATTTTTTGAATAATTTACTATAGAAAAGGCAATCCGTGGCGTATTTAAAATTTGCGACAGTTTAAAATTAATTTTTTTAAAAATTTACTATATAAAAGGCAATCCCAGGCGTAATTAAAATTTGCGACAGTAGAAAATTATTTTTTGAATAATTAACTATAGAAAAGGCAATCCCTGGCGCAATTAAAATTTGCGACAGTAAAAAATTATTTTTTGAATAATTTACTATAGAAAAGGCAATCCCTGACGTAATTAAAATTTGCGACAGTATAAAATTATTTTTTGAATAATTTACTATATAAAAGGCAATCCCTGGCGTAATTAAAATTTGCGACAGTAGAAAATTATTTTTTGAATAATTTACTATAGAAAAGGCAATCCCTGGCGCAATTAAAATTTGCGACAGTAGAAAATTATTTTTTGAATAATTTACTATAGAAAAGGCAATCCCTGGCGTACTTAAAATTTGCGACAGTATACAATTATTTTTTGAAAAATTTACTATAGAAAAGGCAATCCTTGGGATATTTAAAATTTGCGACAGTAAAAAATTATTTTTTGAATAATTTACTATAGAAAAGGCAATCCCTGGCGTAATTAAAATTTGCGACAGTAGAAAATTATTTTTTGAATAATTTACTGTAGAAAAGGCAATCCCTGGCGCAATTAAAACTTGCGATAGTAAAAAATTATTTTTTGAATAATTTACTATAGAAAAGGCAATCCCTGGCATAATTAAAATTTGCGACAGTATAAAATTATTTTTTGAATAATTTGCTATAGAAAAGGCAATCCCTGGCGCACTTAAAATTTGCGACAGTAGAAAATTATTTTTTGAATAATTTACTATAGAAAAGGCAATCCCTGGCGCAGTTAAAATTTGCGACAGTAGAAAATTATTTTTTGAATAATTTACTATAGAAAAGGCAATCCCTGGCGCACTTAAAATTTGCGACAGTAGAAAATTATTTTTTGAATAATTTACTATAGAAAAGGCAATCCCTGGCGTAATTAAAATTTGCGACAGTATACAATTATTTTTTGAAAAATTTACTATAGAAAAGGCAATCCCTGGGATATTTAAAATTTGCGACAGTAAAAAATTATTTTTGGAATAATTTACTATAGAAAAGGCAATCCCTGGCGCACTTAAAATTTGCGACAGTAAAAAATTATTTTTTGAATAATTTACTATAGAAAAGGCAATCCCTGGCGTAATTAAAATTTGCGACAGTAGAAAATGATTTTTTGAATAATTTACTATAGAAAAGGCAATCCCTGGCGCAATTAAAATTTGCAACAGTAAAAAATTATTTTTTGAATAATTTACTATAGAAAAGGCAATCCCTGGCGTAATTAAAATTTGCGACAGTAAAAAATTATTTTTTGAATAATTTACTGTAGAAAAGGCAATCCCTGGCGCAATTAAAACTTGCGATAGTAAAAAATTATTTTTGAATAATTTACTATAGAAAAGGCAATCCCTGGCGCACTTAAAATTTGCGACAGTAGAAAATTATTTTTTGAATAATTTACTATAGAAAAGGCAATCCCTGGCGTAATTAAAATTTGCGACAGTAGAAAATTATTTTTTGAATAATTTACTATAGAAAAGGCAATCCCTGGCGCACTTAAAATTTGCGACAGTAAAAAATTATTTTTTGAATAATTTACTATAGAAAAGGCAATCCCTGGCGTAATTAAAATTTGCGACAGTATAAAATTATTTTTTGAATAATTTACTATAGAAAAGGCAATCCCTGGCGCACTTAAAATTTGCGACAGTAGAAAATTATTTTTTGAATAATTTACTATAGAAAAGGCACTCCCTGGCGTATTTAAAATTTGCGACAGTATAAAATTATTTTTTGAAAAATTTACTATAGAAAAGGCAATCCCTGGCGTAATTAAAATTTGCGACAGTTGAAAATTATTTTTTGAATAATTTACTATAGAAAAGGCAATCCCTGGCGCAATTAAAATTTGCGACAGTAAAAAATTATTTTTGGAATAATTTACTATAGAAAAGGCAGTCCCTGGCGTAATTAAAATTTGCGACAGTAAAAAAATTATTTTTTGAATAATTTACTATAGAAAAGGCAATCCCTGGCGTAATTAAAATTTGCGACAGAGAAAATTATTTTTTGAATAATTTACTATAGAAAAGGCAATCCCTGGCGCAATTAAAATTTGCGACAGTAAAAAATTATTTTTTGAATAATTTACTATAGAAAAGGCAATCCCTGGCGTAATTAAAATTTGCGACAGTAAAAAATTATTTTTTGAATAATTTACTGTAGAAAAGGCAATCCCTGGCGCAATTAAAACTTGCGATAGTAAAAAATTATTTTTTGAATAATTTACTATAGAAAAGGCAATCCCTGGCGCACTTAAAATTTGCGACAGTAGAAAATTATTTTTTGAATAATTTACTATAGAAAAGGCAATCCCTGGCGTAATTAAAATTTGCGACAGTAGAAAATTATTTTTTGAATAATTTACTATAGAAAAGGCAATCCCTGGCGCACTTAAAATTTGCGACAGTAGAAAATTATTTTTAGAATAATTTACTATAGAAAAGGCAATCCCTGGCGTATTTAAAATTTGCGACAGTATAAAATTATTTTTTGAAAAATTTACTATAGAAAAGACAATTCCTGGCGTAATTAAAATTTGCGACAGTTGAAAATTATTTTTTGAATAATTTACTATAGAAAAGGCAATCCCTGGCGTAATTAAAATTTGCGACAGTTGAAAATTATTTTTTGAATAATTTACTATAGAAAAGGCAATCCCTGGCGTAATTAAAATTTGCGACAGTAGGAAATTATTTTTTGAATAATTTACTATAGAAAAGGCAATCCCTGGCGCAATTAAAATTTGCGACAGTAGAAAATTATTTTTTGAATAATTTACTATAGAAAAGGCAATCCCTGGGGTAATTAAAATTTGCGACAGTAGAAAATTATTTTTTGAATAATTTACTATAGAAAAGGCAATCCCTGGCGCAATTAGAATTTGCGACAGTATAAAATTATTTTTTGAATAATTTACTATAGAAAAGGCAATCCCTGGCGTAATTAAAATTTGCAACAGTATAAAATTATTTTTTGAATAATTTACTATAGAAAAGGCAATCCCTGGCGCACTTAAAATTTGCGAGAGTAGAAAATTATTTTTTGAATAATTTACTATAGAAAAGGCAATCCCTGGCGCAATTAAAATTTGCGACAGTAGAAAATTATTTTTTGAATAATTTACTATACAAAAGGCAATCCTGGCGTAATTAAAATTTGCGACAGTAGAAAATTATTTTTTGAATAATTTACTATAGAAAAGGCAATCCCTGGCGCAATTAAATTTTGCGACAGTAAAAAATTATTTTTTGAATAATTTACTATAGAAAAGGCAATCCCTGGCGCAATTAAAATTTGCGACAGTAAAAAATTATTTTTGGAATAATTTACTATAGAAAAGGCAATCCCTGGCGCAATTAAAATTTGCGACAGTAAAAAATTATTTTTGGAATAATTTACTATAGAAAAGGCAATCCCTGGCGTAATTAAAATTTGCGACAGTAAAAAATTATTTTTTGAATAATTTACTATAGAAAAGGCAATCCCTGGCGTAATTAAAATTTGCGACAGTAGAAAATTATTTTTTGAATAATTTACTATAGAAAAGACAATCCCTGGCGCAATTAAAATTTGCGACAGTAAAAAATTATTTTTTGAATAATTTACTATAGAAAAGGCAATCCCTGGCGTAATTAAAATTTGCGACAATAAAAATTATTTTTTGAATAATTTACTGTAGAAAAGGCAATCCGTGGCGCAATTAAAACTTGCTATAGTAAAAAATTATTTTTTGAATAATTTACTATAGAAAAGGCAATCCCTGGCGCACTTAAAATTTGCGACAGTAGAAAATTATTTTTTGAATAATTTACTATAGAAAAGGCAATCCCTGGCGTAATTAAAATTTGCGACACTAGAAAATTATTTTTTGAATAATTTACTATAGAAAAGGCAATCCCTGGCGCACTTAAAATTTGCGACAGTAAAAAATTATTTTTTGAATAATTTACTATAGAAAAGGCAATCCCTGGCTTAATTAAAATTTGCGACAGTATAAAATTATTTTTTGAATAATTTACTATAGAAAAGGCAATCCCTGGCGCACTTAAAATTTGCGACAGTAGAAAATTATTTTTTGAATAATTTACTATAGAAAAGGCAATCCCTGGCGTATTTAAAATTTGCGACAGTATAAAAATATTTTTTGAAAAATTTACTATAGAAAAGGCAATCCCTGGCGTAATTAAAATTTGCGACAGTTGAAAATTATTTTTTGAATAATTTACTATAGAAAAGGCAATCCCTGGCGTAATTAAAATTTGCGACAGTTGAAAATTATTTTTTGAATAATTTACTATAGAAAAGGCAATCCCTGGCGTAATTAAAATTTGCGACAGTATAAAATTATTTTTTGAATAATTTACTATAGAAAGGGCAATCCCTGGCGTAATTAAAATTTGCGACAGTAAAAAATTATTTTTTGAATAATTTACTATAGAAAAGGCAATCCCTGGCGCACTTAAAATTTTCGACAGTAAAAAATTATTTTTTGAATAATTTACTATAGAAAAGGCAATCCCTGGCGTAATTAAAATTTGCGACAGTAGAAAATTATTTTTTGAATAATTTACTATAGAAAAGGCAATCCCTGGCGCAATTAAAATTTGCGACAGTATAAAATTATTTTTTGAATAATTTACTACAGAAAAGGCAATCCCTGGCGTAATTAAAATTTTCGACAGTATAAAATTATTTTTTGAATAATTTACTATAGAAAAGGCAATCCCTGGCGCACTTAAAATCTGCGACAGTAGAAAATTATTTTTTGAATAATTTACTATAGAAAAGGCAATCCCTGGCGTAATTAAAATTTGCGACAATAAAAAATTATTTTTTGAATAATTTACTGTAGAAAAGGCAATCCCTGGCGCAATTAAAACTTGCTATAGTAAAAAATTATTTTTTGAATAATTTACTATAGAAAAGGCAATCCCTGGCGCACTTAAAATTTGCAACAGTAGAAAATTATTTTTTGAATAATTTACTATAGAAAAGGCAATCCCTGGCGTAATTAAAATTTGCGACACTAGAAAATTATTTTTTGAATAATTTACTATAGAAAAGGCAATCCCTGGCGCACTTAAAATTTGCGACAGTAAAAAATTATTTTTTGAATAATTTACTATAGAAAAGGCAATCCCTGGCTTAATTAAAATTTGCGACAGTATAAAATTATTTTTTGAATAATTTACTATAGAAAAGGCAATCCCTGGCGCACTTAAAATTTGCGACAGTAGAAAATTATTTTTTGAATAATTTACTATAGAAAAGGCAATCCCTGGCGTATTTAAAATTTGCGACAGTATAAAATTATTTTTTGAAAAATTTACTATAGAAAAGGCAATCCCTGGCGTAATTAAAATTTGCGACAGTTGAAAATTATTTTTTGAATAATTTACTATAGAAAAGGCAATCCCTGGCGTAATTAAAATTTGCGACAGTTGAAAATTATTTTTTGAATAATTTACTATAGAAAAGGCAATCCCTGGCGTAATTAAAATTTGCGACAGTAGAAAATTATTTTTTGAATAATTTACTATAGAAAAGGCAATCCCTGGCGCAATTAAAATTTGCGACAGTAGAAAATTATTTTTTGAATAATTTACTATAGAAAAGGCAATCCCTGGCGTAATTAAAATTTGCGACAGTAGAAAATTATTTTTTGAATAATTTACTATAGAAAATGCAATCCCTGGCGAAATTAAAATTTGCGACAGTAAAAAATTATTTTTTGAATTATTTACTATAGAAAAGGCAATCCCTGGCGTAATTAAAATTTGCGACAGTAAAAAATTATTTTTTGAATAATTTACTATAGAAAAGGCAATCCCTGGCGCACTTAAAATTTTCGACAGTAAAAAATTAAATTTTGAATAATTTACTATAGAAAAGGCAATCCCTGGCGTAATTAAAATTTGCGACAGTAGAAAATTATTTTTTGAATAATTTACTAGAGAAAAGGCAATCCCTGGCGCAATTAAAATTTGCGACAGTATAAAATTATTTTTTGAATAATTTACTACAGAAAAGGCAATCCCTGGCGTAATTAAAATTTGCGACAGTATAAAATTATTTTTTGAATAATTTACTATAGAAAAGGCAATCCCTGGCGCACTTAAAATTTGCGACAGTAGAAAATTATTTTTTGAATAATTTACTATAGAAAAGGCAATCCCTGGCGCAATTAAAATTTGCGACAGTAGAAAATTATTTTTTGAATAATTTACTATAGAAAAGGCAATCCCTGGCGTAATTAAAATTTGCGACAGTAAAAAATTATTTTTTGAATAATTTACTATAGAAAAGGCAATCCCTGGCGTAATTAAAATTTGCGACAGTAGAAAATTATTTTTTGAATAATTTACAATAGAAAAGGCAATCCCTGGCGGATTTGAAATTTTCGACAGTAAAAAATTATTTTTTGAATAATTTACTATAGAAAAGGCAATCCCTGGGATATTTAAAATTTGCGACAGTAAAAAATTATTTTTTGAATAATTTACTATAGAAAAGGCAATCCCTGGCGTAATTAAAATTTGCGACAGTAGAAAATTATTTTTTGAATAATTTACTATAGAAAAGGCAATCCCTGGCGTATTTAAAATTTGCGACAGTATAAAATTAATTTTTGAAAAATTTACTATATAAAAGGCAATCGCTGGCGTAATTAACATTTGCGACAGTAGAAAATTATTTTTTGAATAATTTACTGTAGAAAAGGCAATCCCTGGCGCAATTAAAATTTGCAACAGTATAAAATTATTTTTTGAATAATTTACTATAGAAAAGGCAATCCCTGGCGCACTTAAAATTTGCGACAGTAGAAAATTATTTTTTGAATAATTTACTATAGAAAAGGCAATCGCTGGCGTAATTAACATTTGCGACAGTAGAAAATTATTTTTTGAATAATTTACTGTAGAAAAGGCAATCCCTGGCGCACTTAAAATTTGCGACAGTAAAAAATTATTTTTTGAATAATTTACTATAGAAAAGGCAATCCCTGGGATATTTAAAATTTGCGACAGTAAAAAATTATTTTTTGAATAATTTACTATAGAAAAGGCAATCCCTGGCGTAATTAAAATTTGCAACAGTATAAAATTATTTTTTGAATAATTTACTATAGAAAAGGCAATCCCTGGCGCACTTAAAATTTGCGACAGTAGAAAATTATTTTTTGAATAATTTACTATAGAAAAGGCAATCCCTGGCGTAATTAAAATTTGCGACAGTAGAAAATTATTTTTTGAATAATTTACTGTAGAAAAGGCAATCCCTGGCGTCATTAAAATTTGCGACAGTAGAAAATTATTTTTTGAATAATTTACTATAGAAAAGGCAATCCCTGGCGCAATTAAAATTTGCGACAGTAGAAAATTATTTTTTGAATAATTTACTATATAAAAGGCAATCGCTGGCGTAATTAACATTTGCGACAGTAGAAAATTATTTTTTGAATAATTTACTATAGAAAAGGCAATCCCTGGCGCAATTAAAATTTGCGACAGTAGAAAATTATTTTTTGAATAATTTACTGTAGAAAAGGCAATCCCGGGCGCAATTAAAATTTGCGACAGTAAAAAATTATTTTTTGAATAATTTACTATAGAAAAGGCAATCCCTGGCCTAATTAAAATTTGCGGCAGTAAAAAATTATTTTTTGAATAATTTACTATAGAAAAGGCAATCCCTGGCGCAATTAAAATTTGCGACAGTAGAAAATTATTTTTTGAATAATTTACTATATAAAAGGCAATCGCTGGCGTAATTAACATTTGCGACAGTAGAAAATTATTTTTTGAATAATTTACTATAGAAAAGGCAATCCCTGGCGTAATTAAAATTTGCGACAGTATAAAATTATTTTTTGAATAATTTACTATAGAAAAGGCAATCCCTGGCGCACTTAAAATTTGCGACAGTAGAAAATTATTTTTTGAATAATTTACTATAGAAAAGGCAATCCCTGGCGTATTAAAAATTTGCGACAGTATAAAATTATTTTTTGAAAAATTTACTATAGAAAAGGCAATCCCTGGCGTAATTAAAATTTGCGACAGTTGAAAATTATTTTTTGAATAATTTACTATAGAAAAGGCAATCCCTGGCGTAATTAAAATTTGCGACAGTTGAAAATAATTTTTTGAATAATTTACTATAGAAAAGGCAATCCCTGGCGTAATTAAAATTTGCGACAGTAGAAAATTATTTTTTGAATAATTTACTATAGAAAAGGCAATCCCTGGCGCAATTAAAATTTGCGACAGTAGAAAATTATTTTTTGAAACATTTACTATAGAAAAGGCAATCCCTGGCGTAATTAAAATTTGCGACAGTAGAAAATTATTTTTTGAATAATTTACTATAGAAAATGCAATCCCTGGCGAAATTAAAATTTGCGACAGTAAAAAATTATTTTTTGAATTATTTACTATAGAAAAGGCAATCCCTGGCGTAATTAAAATTTGCGACAGTAAAAAATTATTTTTTGAATAATTTACTATAGAAAAGGCAATCCCTGGCGCACTTAAAATTTTCGACAGTAAAAAATTATTTTTTGAATAATTTACTATAGAAAAGGCAATCCCTGGCGTAATTAAAATTTGCGACAGTAGAAAATTATTTTTTGAATAATTTACTATAGAAAAGGCAATCCCTGGCGCAATTAAAATTTGCGACAGTATAAAATTATTTTTTGAATAATTTACTACAGAAAAGGCAATCCCTGGCGTAATTAAAATTTGCGACAGTATAAAATTATTTTTTGAATAATTTACTGTAGAAAAGGCAATCCCTGGCGCACTTAAAATTTGCGACAGTAGAAAATTATTTTTTGAATAATTTACTATAGAAAAGGCAGTCCCTGGCGCAATTAAAATTTGCGACAGTAGAAAATTATTTTTTGAATAATTTACTATAGAAAAGGCAATCCCTGGCGTAATTAAAATTTGCAACAGTAAAAAATTATTTTTTGAATAATTTACTATAGAAAAGGCAATCCCTGGCATAATTAAAATTTGCGACAGTAGAAAATTATTTTTTGAATAATTTACTATAGAAAAGGCAATCCCTGGCGGATTTGAAATTTTCGACAGTAAAAAATTATTTTTTGAATAATTTACTATAGAAAAGGCAATCCCTGGGATATTTAAAATTTGCGACAGTAAAAAATTATTTTTTGAATAATTTACTATAGAAAAGGCAATCCCTGGCGTAGTTAAAATTTGCGACAGTAGAAAATTATTTTTTGAATAATTTACTATAGAAAAGGCAATCCCTGGCGTATTTAAAATTTGCGACAGTATAAAATTAATTTTTGAAAAATTTACTATATAAAAGGCAATCGCTGGCGTAATTAACATTTGCGACAGTAGAAAATTATTTTTTGAATAATTTACTGTAGAAAAGGCAATCCCTGGCGCAATTAAAATATGCAACAGTATAAAATTATTTTTTGAATAATTTACTATAGAAAAGGCAATCCCTGGCGCACTTAAAATTTGCGACAGTAGAAAATTATTTTTTGAATAATTTACTATAGAAAAGGCAATCGCTGGCGTAATTAACATTTGCGACAGTAGAAAATTATTTTTTGAATAATTTACTGTAGAAAAGGCAATCCCTGGCGCACTTAAAATTTGCGACAGTAAAAAATTATTTTTTGAATAATTTACTATAGAAAAGGCAATCCCTGGGATATTTAAAATTTGCGACAGTAAAAAATTATTTTTTGAATAATTTACTATAGAAAAGGCAATCCCTGGCGTAATTAAAATTTGCAACAGTATAAAATTATTTTTTGAATAATTTACTATAGAAAAGGCAATCCCTGGCGCACTTAAAATTTGCGACAGTAGAAAATTATTTTTTGAATAATTTACTATAGAAAAGGCAATCCCTGGCGTAATTAAAATTTGCGACAGTAGAAAATTATTTTTTGAATAATTTACTGTAGAAAAGGCAATCCCTGGCGTAATTAAAATTTGCGACAGTAGAAAATTATTTTTTGAATAATTTACTATAGAAAAGGCAATCCCTGGCGCAATTAAAATTTGCGACAGTAGAAAATTATTTTTTGAATAATTTACTATATAAAAGGCAATCGCTGGCGTAATTAACATTTGCGACAGTAGAAAATTATTATTTGAATAATTTACTATAGAAAAGGCAATACCTGGCGCAATTAAAATTTGCGACAGTAGAAAATTATTTTTTGAATAATTTACTGTAGAAAAGGCAATCCCTGGCGCAATTAAAATTTGCGACAGTAAAAAATTATTTTTTGAGTAATTTACTATAGAAAAGGCAATCCCTGGCGTAATTAAAATTTGCGACAGTAGAAAATTATTTTTTGAATAATTTACTATAGAAAAGGCAATCCCTGGCGTATTTAAAATTTGCGACAGTATAAAATTAATTTTTGAAAAATTTACTATATAAAAGGCAATCGCTGGCGTAATTAACATTTGCGACAGTAGAAAATTATTTTTTGAATAATTTACTGTAGAATAGGCAATCCCTGGCGCAATTAAAACTTGCGATAGTAAAAAATTATTTTTTGAATAATTTACTATAGAAAAGGCAATCACTGGCGTAATTAAAATTTGCGACAGTAAAAAATTATTTTTTGCAAAATTTACTATAGAAAAGGCAATCCCTGGCGCACTTAAAATTTGCGACAATAAAAAATTATTTTTTGAATAATTTACTATAGAAAAGGCAATCCCTGGCGTAATTAAAATTTGCGACAGTAGAAAATTATTTTTGAATAATTTACTATAGAAAAGGCAATCCGTGGCGAAATTAAAATTTGCGACAGTAAAAAATTATTTTTTGAATTATTTACTATAGAAAAGGCAATCCCTGGCGTAATTAAAATTTGCGACAGTATAAAATTATTTTTTGAATAATTTACTATAGAAAAGGCAATCCCTGGCGCACTTAAAATTTGCGACAGTAGAAAATTATTTTTTGAATAATTTACTATAGAAAAGGCAATCCCTGGCGTATTAAAAATTTGCGACAGTATAAAATTATTTTTTGAAAAATTTACTATAGAAAAGGCAATCCCTGGCGTAATTAAAATTTGCGACAGTTGAAAATTATTTTTTGAATAATTTACTATAGAAAAGGCAATCCCTGGCGTAATTAAAATTTGCGACAGTTGAAAATAATTTTTTGAATAATTTACTATAGAAAAGGCAATCCCTGGCGTAATTAAAATTTGCGACAGTAGAAAATTATTTTTTGAATAATTTACTATAGAAAAGGCAATCCCTGGCGCAATTAAAATTTGCGACAGTAGAAAATTATTTTTTGAATAATTTACTATAGAAAAGGCAATCCCTGGCGTAATTAAAATTTGCGACAGTAGAAAATTATTTTTTGAATAATTTACTATAGAAAATGCAATCCCTGGCGAAATTAAAATTTGCGACAGTAAAAAATTATTTTTTGAATTATTTACTATAGAAAAGGCAATCCCTGGCGTAATTAAAATTTGCGACAGTAAAAAATTATTTTTTGAATAATTTACTATAGAAAAGGCAATCCCTGGCGCACTTAAAATTTTCGACAGTAAAAAATTATTTTTTGAATAATTTACTATAGAAAAGGCAATCCCTGGCGTAATTAAAATTTGCGACAGTAGAAAATTATTTTTTGAATAATTTACTATAGAAAAGGCAATCCCTGGCGCAATTAAAATTTGCGACAGTATAAAATTATTTTTTGAATAATTTACTACAGAAAAGGCAATCCCTGGCGTAATTAAAATTTGCGACAGTATAAAATTATTTTTTGAATAATTTACTGTAGAAAAGGCAATCCCTGGCGCACTTAAAATTTGCGACAGTAGAAAATTATTTTTTGAATAATTTACTATAGAAAAGGCAGTCCCTGGCGCAATTAAAATTTGCGACAGTAGAAAATTATTTTTGAATAATTTACTATAGAAAAGGCAATCCCTGGCGTAATTAAAATTTGCAACAGTAAAAAATTATTTTTTGAATAATTTACTATAGAAAAGGCAATCCCTGGCATAATTAAAATTTGCGACAGTAGAAAATTATTTTTTGAATAATTTACTATAGAAAAGGCAATCCCTGGCGGATTTGAAATTTTCGACAGTAAAAAATTATTTTTTGAATAATTTACTATAGAAAAGGCAATCCCTGGGATATTTAAAATTTGCGACAGTAAAAAATTATTTTTGAATAATTTACTATAGAAAAGGCAATCCCTGGCGTAGTTAAAATTTGCGACAGTAGAAAATTATTTTTTGAATAATTTACTATAGAAAAGGCAATCCCTGGCGTATTTAAAATTTGCGACAGTATAAAATTAATTTTGAAAATTTACTATATAAAAGGCAATCGCTGGCGTAATTAACATTTGCGACAGTAGAAAATTATTTTTTGAATAATTTACTGTAGAAAAGGCAATCCCTGGCGCAATTAAAATATGCAACAGTATAAAATTATTTTTTGAATAATTTACTATAGAAAAGGCAATCCCTGGCGCACTTAAAATTTGCGACAGTAGAAAATTATTTTTTGAATAATTTACTATAGAAAAGGCAATCGCTGGCGTAATTAACATTTGCGACAGTAGAAAATTATTTTTTGAATAATTTACTGTAGAAAAGGCAATCCCTGGCGCACTTAAAATTTGCGACAGTAAAAAATTATTTTTTGAATAATTTACTATAGAAAAGGCAATCCCTGGGATATTTAAAATTTGCGACAGTAAAAAATTATTTTTTGAATAATTTACTATAGAAAAGGCAATCCCTGGCGTAATTAAAATTTGCAACAGTATAAAATTATTTTTTGAATAATTTACTATAGAAAAGGCAATCCCTGGCGCACTTAAAATTTGCGACAGTAGAAAATTATTTTTTGAATAATTTACTATAGAAAAGGCAATCCCTGGCGTAATTAAAATTTGCGACAGTAGAAAATTATTTTTTGAATAATTTACTGTAGAAAAGGCAATCCCTGGCGTAATTAAAATTTGCGACAGTAGAAAATTATTTTTTGAATAATTTACTATAGAAAAGGCAATCCCTGGCGCAATTAAAATTTGCGACAGTAGAAAATTATTTTTTGAATAATTTACTATATAAAAGGCAATCGCTGGCGTAATTAACATTTGCGACAGTAGAAAATTATTATTTGAATAATTTACTATAGAAAAGGCAATACCTGGCGCAATTAAAATTTGCGACAGTAGAAAATTATTTTTTGAATAATTTACTGTAGAAAAGGCAATCCCTGGCGCAATTAAAATTTGCGACAGTAAAAAATTATTTTTGAGTAATTTACTATAGAAAAGGCAATCCCTGGCGTAATTAAAATTTGCGACAGTAGAAAATTATTTTTTGAATAATTTACTATAGAAAAGGCAATCCCTGGCGCAATTAAAATTTGCGACAGTAGAAAATTATTTTTTGAATAATTTACTATATAAAAGGCAATCGCTGGCGTAATTAACATTTGCGACAGTAGAAAATTATTTTTTGAATAATTTACTATAGAAAAGGCAATCCCTGGCGTAATTAAAATTTGCGACAGTAGAAAATTATTTTTTGAATAATTTACTATAGAAAAGGCAATCCTGGCGGATTTGAAATTTGCGACAGTAAAAAATTATTTTTTGAATAATTTACTATAGAAAAGGCAATCCCTGGGATATTTAAAATTTGCGACAGTAAAAAATTATTTTTTGAATAATTTACTATAGAAAAGGCAATCCCTGGCGTAATTAAAATTTGCGACAGTAGAAAATTATTTTTTGAATAATTTACTATAGAAAAGGCAATCCCTGGCGTATTTAAAATTTGCGACAGTATAAAATTAATTTTTGAAAAATTTACTATATAAAAGGGCAATCGCTGGCGTAATTAACATTTGCGACAGTAGAAAATTATTTTTTGAATAATTTACTGTAGAATAGGCAATCCTGGCGCAATTAAAACTTGCGATAGTAAAAAATTATTTTTTGAATAATTTACTATAGAAAAGGCAATCACTGGCGTAATTAAAATTTGCGACAGTAAAAAATTATTTTTGCAAAATTTACTATAGAAAAGGCAATCCCTGGCGCACTTAAAATTTGCGACAATAAAAAATTATTTTTTGAATAATTTACTATAGAAAAGGCAATCCCTGGCGTAATTAAAATTTGCGACAGTAGAAAATTATTTTTGAATAATTTACTATAGAAAAGGCAATCCGTGGCGCAATTAATATTTGCGACAGTAAAAAATTATTTTTTGAATAATTTAATATAGAAAAGGCAATCCCAGGCGTAATTAAAATTTGCGACAGTAAAAAATTATTTTTTGAAGAATTTACTATAGAAAAGGCAATCCCTGGCGCACTTAAAATTTGCGACAGTAAAAAATTATTTTTTGAATAATTTACTATAGAAAAGGCAATCCCTGGCGTAATTAAAAATTGCGACAGTAGAAAATTATTTTTTGAATAATTTACTATAGAAAAGGCAATACCTGGCGCAATTAAAATTTGCGACAGTATAAAATTATTTTTTGAATAATTTACTATAGAAAAGGCAATCCCTGGCGTTATTAAAATTTGCAACAGTATAAAATTATTTTTTGAATAATTTACTATAGAAAAGGCAATCCCTGGCGCACTTAAAATTTGCGACAGTAGAAAATTATTTTTTGAATAATTTACTATAGAAAAGGCAATCCCTGGCGTAATTAAAATTTGCGACAGTAGAAAATTATTTTTTGAATAATTTACTGTAGAAAAGGCAATCCCTGGCGTAATTAAAATTTGCGACAGTAGAAAATTATTTTTTGAATAATTTACTATAGAAAAGGCAATCCCTGGCGCAATTAAAATTTGCGAGAGTAAAAAATTATTTTTTGCAAAATTTACTATAGAAAAGGCAATCCCTGGCGCAATTAAGATTTGCGACAGTATAAAATTAATTTTTGAAAAATTTACTATAGAAAAGGCAATCCCTGGCGTAATTAAAATTTGCGACAGTAAAAAATTATTTTTTGAATAATTTACTATAGAAAAGGCAATCCCTGGCGTAATTAAAATTTGCGACAGTAGAAAATTATTTTTTGAATAATTTAATATAGAAAAGGCAATCCCTGGCGGATTTGAAATTTGCGACAGTAAAAAATTATTTTTTGAATAATTTACTATAGAAAAGGCAATCCCTGGGATATTTAAAATTTGCGACAGTAAAAAATTATTTTTTGAATAATTTACTATAGAAAAGGCAATCCCTGGCGTAATTAAAATTTGCGACAGTAGAAAATTATTTTTTGAATAATTTACTATAGAAAAGGCAATCCCTGGCGTATTTAAAATTTGCGACAGTATAAAATTAATTTTTGAAAAATTTACTATATAAAAGGCAATCGCTGGCGTAATTAACATTTGCGACAGTAGAAAATTATTTTTTGAATAATTTACTGTAGAAAAGGCAATCCCTGGCGCAATTAAAACTTGCGATAGTAAAAAATTATTTTTTGAATAATTTACTATAGAAAAGGCAATCCCTGGCGTAATTAAAATTTGCGACAGTAAAAAATTATTTTTTGCAAAATTTACTATAGAAAAGGCAATCCCTGGCGCACTTAAAATTTGCGACAGTAGAAAATTATTTTTTGAATAATTTACTAAAGAAAAGGCAATCCCTGGCGTAATTAAAATTTGCGACAGTATAAAATTATTTTTTGAATAATTTACTATAGAAAAGGCAATCCCTGGCGTAATTAAAATTTGCGACAGTAGAAAATTATTTTTTGAATAATTTCCTATAGAAAAGGCAATCCCTGGCGTATTTAAAATTTGCGACAGTATAAAATTAATTTTTGAAAAATTTACTATATAAAAGGCAATCCCTGGCGTAATTAAAATTTGCGACAGTAGAAAATTATTTTTTGAATAATTTACTGTAGAAAAGGCAATCCCTGGCGTAATTAAAATTTGCGACAGTAGAAAATTATTTTTTGAATAATTTACTATAGAAAAGGCAATCCCTGGCGTAATTAAAATTTGCGACAGTAAAAAATTATTTTTTGAATAATTTACTATAGAAAAGGCAATCCCTGGCGTTATTAAAATTTGCGACAGTAGAAAATTATTTTTTGAATAATTTACTATAGAAAAGGCAATCCCTGGCGCAATTAAAATTTGCGACAGTATAAAATTATTTTTTGAATAATTTACTATATAAAAGGCAATCCCTGGCGTAATTAAAATTTGCGACAGTAGAAAATTATTTTTTGAATAATTTACTGTAGAAAAGGCAATCCCTGGCGTAATTAAAATTTGCGACAGTAGAAAATTATTTTTTGAATAATTTACTATAGAAAAGGCAATCCCTGGCGTAATTAAAATTTGCGACAGTATAAAATTATTTTTTGAATAATTTAATATAGAAAAGGCAATCCCAGGCGTAATTAAAATTTGCGACAGTAAAAAATTATTTTTTGAAGAATTTACTATAGAAAAGGCAATCCCTGGCGCACTTAAAATTTGCGACAGTAAAAAATTATTTTTTGAATAATTTACTATAGAAAAGGCAATCCCTGGCGTAATTAAAAATTGCGACAGTAGAAAATTATTTTTTGAATAATTTACTATAGAAAAGGCAATACCTGGCGCAATTAAAATTTGCGACAGTATAAAATTATTTTTTGAATAATTTACTATAGAAAAGGCAATCCCTGGCGTAATTAAAATTTGCAACAGTATAAAATTATTTTTTGAATAATTTACTATAGAAAAGGCAATCCCTGGCGCACTTAAAATTTGCGACAGTAGAAAATTATTTTTTGAATAATTTACTATAGAAAAGGCAATCCCTGGCGTAATTAAAATTTGCGACAGTAGAAAATTATTTTTTGAATAATTTACTGTAGAAAAGGCAATCCCTGGCGTAATTAAAATTTGCGACAGTAGAAAATTATTTTTTGAATAATTTACTATAGAAAAGGCAATCCCTGGCGCAATTAAAATTTGCGAGAGTAAAAAATTATTTTTTGCAAAATTTACTATAGAAAAGGCAATCCCTGGCGCAATTAAGATTTGCGACAGTATAAAATTAATTTTTGAAAAATTTACTATAGAAAAGGCAATCCCTGGCGTAATTAAAATTTGCGACAGTAAAAAATTATTTTTTGAATAATTTACTATAGAAAAGGCAATCCCTGGCGTAATTAAAATTTGCCACAGTAGAAAATTATTTTTTGAATAATTTAATATAGAAAAGGCAATCCCTGGCGGATTTGAAATTTGCGACAGTAAAAAATTATTTTTTGAATAATTTACTATAGAAAAGGCAATCCCTGGGATATTTAAAATTTGCGACAGTAAAAAATTATTTTTTGAATAATTTACTATAGAAAAGGCAATCCCTGGCGTAATTAAAATTTGCGACAGTAGAAAATTATTTTTTGAATAATTTACTATAGAAAATGCAATCCCTGGCGTATTTAAAATTTGCGACAGTATAAAATTAATTTTTGAAAAATTTACTATATAAAAGGCAATCGCTGGCGTAATTAACATTTGCGACAGTAGAAAATTATTTTTTGAATAATTTACTGTAGAAAAGGCAATCCCTGGCGCAATTAAAACTTGCGATAGTAAAAAATTATTTTTTGAATAATTTACTATAGAAAAGGCAATCCCTGGCGTAATTATAATTTGCGACAGTAAAAAATTATTTTTTGCAAAATTTACTATAGAAAAGGCAATCCCTGGCGCACTTAAAATTTGCGACAGTAGAAAATTATTTTTTGAATAATTTACTAAAGAAAAGGCAATCCCTGGCGTAATTAAAATTTGCGACAGTATAAAATTATTTTTTGAATAATTTACTATAGAAAAGGCAATCCCTGGCGTAATTAAAATTTGCGACAGTAGAAAATTATTTTTTGAATAATTTCCTATAGAAAAGGCAATCCCTGGCGTATTTAAAATTTGCGACAGTATAAAATTAATTTTTGAAAAATTTACTATATAAAAGGCAATCCCTGGCGTAATTAAAATTTGCGACAGTAGAAAATTATTTTTTGAATAATTTACTGTAGAAAAGGCAATCCCTGGCGTAATTAAAATTTGCGACAGTAGAAAATTATTTTTTGAATAATTTACTATAGAAAAGGCAATCCCTGGCGTAATTAAAATTTGCGACAGTATAAAATTATTTTTTGAATAATTTACTATAGAAAAGGCAATCCCTGGCGTAATTAAAATTTGCGACAGTAGAAAATTATTTTTTGAATAATTTACTATAGAAAAGGCAATCCCTGGCGCAATTAAAATTTGCGACAGTATAAAATTATTTTTTGAATAATTTACTATATAAAAGGCAATCCCTGGCGTAATTAAAATTTGCGACAGTAGAAAATTATTTTTTGAATAATTTACTGTAGAAAAGGCAATCCCTGGCGTAATTAAAATTTGCGACAGTAGAAAATTATTTTTTGAATAATTTACTATAGAAAAGGCAATCCCTGGCGTAATTAAAATTTGCGACAGTATAAAATTATTTTTTGAATAATTTACTATAGAAAAGGCAATCCCTGGCGTAATTAAAATTTGCGGCAGTAGAAAATTATTTTTTGAATAATTTACTATAGAAAAGGCAATCCCTGGCGCAATTAAAATTTGCGACAGTATAAAATTATTTTTTGAATAATTTACTATAGAAAAGGCAATCCCTGGCGTAATTAAAATTTGCGGCAGTAGAAAATTATTTTTTGAATAATTTACTATAGAAAAGGCAATCCCTGGCGCAATTAAAATTTGCGACAGTATAAAATTATTTTTTGAATAATTTACTATAGAAAAGGCAATCCCTGGCGTAATTAAAATTTGCAACAGTATAAAATTATTTTTTGAATAATTTACTATAGAAAAGGCAATCCCTGGCGCAATTAAAATTTGCGACAGTAGAAAATTATTTTTTGAATAATTTACTATAGAAAAGGCAATCCCTGGCGTATTTAAAATTTGCGACAGTATAAAATTAATTTTTGAAAAATTTACTATATAAAAGGCAATCGCTGGCGTAATTAACATTTGCGACAGAAGAAAATTATTTTTTTAATAATTTACTGTAGAAAAGGCAATCCCTGGCGCAATTAAAACTTGCGATAGTAAAAAATTATTTTTTGAATAATTTACTATAGAAAAGGCAATCCCTGGCGTAATTAAAATTTGCGACAGTAAAAAATTATTTTTTGCAAAATTTACTATAGAAAAGGCAATCCCTGGCGCACTTAAAATTTGCGACAGTAGAAAATTATTTTTTGAATAATTTACTATAGAAAAGGCAATCCCTGGCGTAATTAAAATTTGCGACAGTAGAAAATTATTTTTTGAATAATTTACTGTAGAAAAGGCAATCCCTGGCGTAATTAAAATTTGCGACAGTAGAAAATTATTTTTTGAATAATTTACTATAGAAAAGGCAATCCCTGGCGCAATTAAAATTTGCGACAGTAAAAAATTATTTTTTGAATAATTTCCTATAGAAAAGGCAATCCCTGGCGTATTTAAAATTTGCGACAGTATAAAATTAATTTTTGAAAAATTTACTATATAAAAGGCAATCGCTGGCGTAATTAACATTTGCGACAGTAGAAAATTATTTTTTGAATAATTTACTGTAGAAAAGGCAATCCCTGGCGCAATTAAAACTTGCGATAGTAAAAAATTATTTTTTGAATAATTTACTATAGAAAAGGCAATCCCTGGCGTAATTAAAATTTGCGACAATAAAAAATTATTTTTTGCAAAATTTACTATAGAAAAGGCAATCCCTGGCGCACTTAAAATTTGCGACAGTAAAAAATTATTTTTTGAATAATTTACTATAGAAAAGGCAATCCCTGGCGTAATTAAAATTTGCGACAGTAGAAAATTATTTTTTGAATAATTTACTATAGAAAAGGCAATCCGTGGCGCAATTAATATTTGCGACAGTAAAAAATTATTTTTTGAATAATTTAATATAGAAAAGGCAATCCCAGGCGTAATTAAAATTTGCGACAGTAAAAAATTATTTTTTGAAGAATTTACTATAGAAAAGGCAATCCCTGGCGCACTTAAAATTTGCGACAGTAAAAAATTATTTTTTGAATAATTTACTATAGAAAAGGCAATCCCTGGCATAATTAAAATTTGCGACAGTAGAAAATTATTTTTTGAATAATTTACTATAGAAAAGGCAATCCCTGGCGCAATTAAAATTTGCGACAGTATAAAATTATTTTTTGAATAATTTACTATAGAAAAGGCAATCCCTGGCGTAATTAAAATTTGCAACAGTATAAAATTATTTTTTGAATAATTTACTATAGAAAAGGCAATCCCTGGCGCACTTAAAATTTGCGAGAGTAGAAAATTATTTTTTGAATAATTTACTATAGAAAAGGCAATCCCTGGCGGAATTAAAATTTGCGACAGTAGAAAATTATTTTTTGAATAATTTACTATATAAAAGGCAATCGCTGGCGTAATTAACATTTGCGACAGTAGAAAATTATTTTTTGAATAATTTACTATAGAAAAGGCAATCCCTGGCGCAATTAAAATTTGCGACAGTAGAAAATTATTTTTTGAATAATTTACTGTAGAAAAGGCAATCCCTGGCGCAATTAAAATTTGCGACAGTAAAAAATTATTTTTTGAATAATTTACTATAGAAAAGGCAATCCCTGGCGTAATTAAAATTTGCGACAGTAGAAAATTATTTTTTGAATAATTTACTATAGAAAAGGCAATCCCTGGCGCAATTAAAATTTGCGACAGTAGAAAATTATTTTTTGAATAATTTACTGTAGAAAAGGCAATCCCTGGCGCAATTAAAATTTGCGACAGTAAAAAATTATTTTTTGAATAATTTACTATAGAAAAGGCAATCCCTGGCGTAATTAAAATTTGCGACGGTAGAAAATTATTTTTTGAATAATTTACTATAGAAAAGGCAATCCCTGGCGCAATTAAAATTTGCGACAGTAGAAAATTATTTTTTGAATAATTTACTATATAAAAGGCAATCGCTGGCGTAATTAACATTTGCGACAGTAGAAAATTATTTTTTGAATAATTTACTATAGAAAAGGCAATCCCTGGCGTAATTAAAATTTGCGACAGTAGAAAATTATTTTTTGAATAATTTACTATAGAAAAGGCAATCCCTGGCGGATTTGAAATTTGCGACAGTAAAAAATTATTTTTTGAATAATTTACTATAGAAAAGGCAATCCCTGGGATATTTAAAATTTGCGACAGTAAAAAATTATTTTTTGAATAATTTACTATAGAAAAGGCAATCCCTGGCGTAATTAAAATTTGCGACAGTAGAAAATTATTTTTTGAATAATTTACTATAGAAAAGGCAATCCCTGGCGTATTTAAAATTTGCGACAGTATAAAATTAATTTTTGAAAAATTTACTATATAAAAGGCAATCGCTGGCGTAATTAACATTTGCGACAGTAGAAAACTATTTTTTGAATAATTTACTGTAGAAAAGGCAATCCCTGGCGCAATTAAAACTTGCGATAGTAAAAAATTATTTTTTGAATAATTTACTATAGAAAAGGCAATCCCTGGCGTAATTAAAATTTGCGACAGTAAAAAATTATTTTTTGCAAAATTTACTATAGAAAAAGCAATCCCTGGCGCACTTAAAATTTGCGACAGTAAAAAATTATTTTTTGCAAAATTTACTATAGAAAAGGCAATCCCTGGCGCACTTAAAATTTGCGACAGTAAAAAATTATTTTTTGACTAATTTACTATAGAAAAGGCAATCCCTGGCGTAATTAAAATTTGCGACAGTAGAAAATTATTTTTTGAATAATTTACTATAGAAAAGGCAATCCCTGGCGCAATTAAAATTTGCGACAGTAGAAAATTATTTTTTGAATAATTTACTATATAAAAGGCAATCGCTGGCGTAATTAACATTTGCGACAGTAGAAAATTATTTTTTGAATAATTTACTATAGAAAAGGCAATCCCTGGCGTAATTAAAATTTGCAACAATAGAAAATTATTTTTTGAATAATTTACTATAGAAAAGGCAATCCCTGGTGGATTTGAAATTTGCGACAGTAAAAAATTATTTTTTGAATAATTTACTATAGAAAAGGCAATCCCTGGGATATTTAAAATTTGCGACAGTAAAAAATTATTTTTTGAATAATTTACTATAGAAAAGGCAATCCCTGGCGCACTTAAAATTTGCGACAGTAAAAAATTATTTTTTGAATAATTTACTATAGAAAAGGCAATCCCTGGCGTAATTAAAATTTGCGACAGTAGAAAATTATTTTTTGAATAATTTACTATATAAAAGGCAATCGCTGGCGTAATTAACATTTGCGACAGTAGAAAATTATTTTTTGAATAATTTACTATAGAAAAGGCAATCCCTGGCGCAATTAAAATTTGCGACAGTAGAAAATTATTTTTTGAATAATTTACTGTAGAAAAGGCAATCCCTGGCGCAATTAAAATTTGCGACAGTAAAAAATTATTTTTTGAATAATTTACTATAGAAAAGGCAATCCCTGGCGTAATTAAAATTTGCGACAGTAGAAAATTATTTTTGAATAATTTACTATAGAAAAGGCAATCCCTGGCGCAATTAAAATTTGCGACAGTAGAAAATTATTTTTTGAATAATTTACTATATAAAAGGCAATCGCTGGCGTAATTAAAATTTGCGACAGTAGAAAATTATTTTTTGAATAATTTACTATAGAAAAGGCAATCCCTGGCGTAATTAAAATTTGCGACAGTAGAAAATTATTTTTTGAATAATTTACTATAGAAAAGGCAATCCCTGGCGGATTTGAAATTTGCGACAGTAAAAAATTATTTTTTGAATAATTTACTATAGAAAAGGCAATCCCTGGCGTAATTAAAATTTGCGACAGTAGAAAATTATTTTTGAATAATTTACTATAGAAAAGGCAATCCCTGGCGCAATTAAAATTTGCGACAGTAGAAAATTATTTTTTGAATAATTTACTATATAAAAGGCAATCCCTGGCGCAATTAAAATTTGCGACAGTAGAAAATTATTTTTTGAATAATTTACTATATAAAAGGCAATCGCTGGCGTAATTAACATTTGCGACAGTAGAAAATTATTTTTTGAATAATTTACTACAGAAAAGGCAATCCCTGGCGTAATTAAAATTTGCGACAGTAGAAAATTATTTTTTGAATAATTTACTATAGAAAAGGCAATCCCTGGCATAATTAAAATTTGCGACAGTAGAAAATTATTTTTGAATAATTTACTATAGAAAAGGCAATCCCTGGCGCAATTAAAATTTGCGACAGTAGAAAATTATTTTTTGAATAATTTACTATATAAAAGGCAATCGCTGGCGCAATTAAAACTTGCGATAGTAAAAAATTATTTTTTGAATAATTTACTACAGAAAAGGCAATCCCTGGCGTAATTAAAATTTGCGACAGTAAAAAATTATTTTTTGCAAAATTTACTATAGAAAAGGCAATCCTTGGCGCACTTAAAATTTGCGACAGTAAAAAATTATTTTTTGAATAATTTACTATAGAAAAGGCAATCCCTGGCGTAATTAAAATTTGCGACAATAGAAAATTATTTTTTGAATAATTTACTATATAAAAGGCAATCGCTGGCGTAATTAACATTTGCGACAGTAGAAAATTATTTTTTGAAGAATTTACTGTAGAAAAGGCAATCCCTGGCGCAATTAAAACTTGCGATAGTAAAAAATTATTTTTTGAATAATTTACTATAGAAAAGGCAATCCCTGGCGTAATTAAAATTTGCGACAGTAAAAAATTATTTTTTGCAAAATTTACTATAGAAAAGGCAATCCCTGGCGTAATTAAAATTTGCGACAGTAGAAAATTATTTTTTGAATAATTTACTGTAGAAAAGGCAATCCCTGGCGTAATTAAAATTTGCGACAGTAGAAAATTATTTTTTGAATAATTTACTATAGAAAAGGCAATCCCTGTCGTAATTAAAATTTGCAACAGTATAAAATTATTTTTTGAATAATTTACTATAGAAAAGGCAATCCCTGGCGCACTTAAAATTTGCGACAGTAGAAAATTATTTTTTGAATAATTTACTATAGAAAAGGCAATCCCTGGCGTAATTAAAATTTGCGACAGTAGAAAATTATTTTTTGAATAATTTACTGTAGAAAAGGCAATCCCTGGCGTAATTAAAATTTGCGACAGTAGAAAATTATTTTTTGAATAATTTACTATAGAAAAGGCAATCCCTGGCGCAATTAAAATTTGCGACAGTAAAAAATTATTTTTTGAATAATTTACTATAGAAAAGGCAATCCCTGGCGTAATTAAAATTTGCGACAGTAGAAAATTATTTTTTGAATAATTTACTATAGAAAAGGCAATCCCTGGCGCAATTAAAATTTGCGACAGTAGAAAATTATTTTTTGAATAATTTACTATATAAAAGGCAATCGCTGGCGTAATTAACATTTGCGACAGTAGAAAATTATTTTTTGAATAATTTACTATAGAAAAGGCAATCCCTGGCGTAATTAAAATTTGCGACAGTAGAAAATTATTTTTTGAATAATTTACTATAGAAAAGGCAATCCCTGGCGGATTTGAAATTTGCGACAGTAAAAAATTATTTTTTGAATAATTTACTATAGAAAAGGCAATCCCTGGGATATTTAAAATTTGCGACAGTAAAAAATTATTTTTTGAACAATTTACTATAGAAAAGGCAATCCCTGGCGTAATTAAAATTTGCGACAGTAGAAAATTATTTTTTGAATAATTTACTATAGAAAAGGCAATCCCTGGCTTATTTAAAATTTGCGACAGTATAAAATTAATTTTTGAAAAATTTACTATATAAAAGGCAATCGCTGGCGTAATTAACATTTGCGACAGTAGAAAATTATTTTTTGAATAATTTGCTGTAGAAAAGGCAATCCCTGGCCCAGTTAAAACTTGCGATAGTAAAAAATTATTTTTTGAATAATTTACTACAGAAAAGGCAATCCCTGGCGTAATTAAAATTTGCGACAGTAAAAAATTATTTTTTGCAAAATTTACTATAGAAAAGGCAATCCCTGGCGCACTTAAAATTTGCGACAGTAAAAAATTATTTTTTGAATAATTTACTATAGAAAAGGCAATCCCTGGCGTAATTAAAATTTGCGACAGTAGAAAATTATTTTTTGAATAATTTACTATATAAAAGGCAATCGCTGGCGTAATTAACATTTGCGACAGTAGAAAATTATTTTTTGAAGAATTTACTGTAGAAAAGGCAATCCCTGGCGCAATTAAAACTTGCGATAGTAAAAAATTATTTTTTGAATAATTTACTATAGAAAAGGCAATCCCTGGCGTAATTAAAAATTTGCGACAGTAAAAATTATTTTTTGCAAAATTTACTATAGAAAAGGCAATCCCTGGCGTAATTAAAATTTGCGACAGTAGAAAATTATTTTTTGAATAATTTACTGTAGAAAAGGCAATCCCTGGCGTAATTAAAATTTGCGACAGTAGAAAATTATTTTTTGAATAATTTACTATAGAAAAGGCAATCCCTGTCGTAATTAAAATTTGCAACAGTATAAAATTATTTTTTGAATAATTTACTATAGAAAAGGCAATCCCTGGCGCACTTAAAATTTGCGACAGTAGAAAATTATTTTTTGAATAATTTACTATAGAAAAGGCAATCCCTGGCGTAATTAAAATTTGCGACAGTAGAAAATTATTTTTTGAATAATTTACTGTAGAAAAGGCAATCCCTGGCGTAATTAAAATTTGCGACAGTAGAAAATTATTTTTTGAATAATTTACTATAGAAAAGGCAATCCCTGGCGCAATTAAAATTTGCGACAGTAAAAAATTATTTTTTGCAAAATTTACTATAGAAAAGGCAATCCCTGGCGCAATTAAGATTTGCGACAGTATAAAATTAATTTTTGAAAAATTTACTATAGAAAAGGCAATCCCTGGCGTAATTAAAATTTGCGACAGTAAAAAATTATTTTTTGAATAATTTACTATAGAAAAGGCAATCCCTGGCGTAATTAAAATTTGCGACAGTAGAAAATTATTTTTTGAATAATTTACTATAGAAAAGGCAATCCCTGGCGGATTTGAAATTTGCGACAGTAAAAAAATATTTTTTGAATAATTTACTATAGAAAAGACAATCCCTGGGATATTTAAAATTTGCGACAGTAAAAAATTATTTTTTGAATAATTTACTATAGAAAAGGCAATCCCTGGCGTAATTAAAATTTGCGACAGTAGAAAATTATTTTTTGAATAATTTACTATAGAAAAGGCAATCCCTGGCGTATTTAAAATTTGCGACAGTATAAAATTAATTTTTGAAAAATTTACTATATAAAAGGCAATCGCTGGCGTAATTAACATTTGCGACAGTAGAAAATTATTTTTTGAATAATTTACTGTAGAAAAGGCAATCCCTGGCGCAATTAAAACTTGCGATAGTAAAAAATTATTTTTTGAATAATTTACTATAGAAAAGGCAATCCCTGGGATATTTAAAATTTGCGACAGTAAAAAATTATTTTTTGAATAATTTACTATAGAAAAGGCAATCCCTCGCGTAATTAAAATTTGCGACAGTAGAAAATTATTTTTTGAATAATTTACTATAGAAAAGGCAATCCCTGGCGTATTTAAAATTTGCGACAGTATAAAATTAATTTTTGAAAAATTTACTATATAAAAGGCAATCGCTGGCGTAATTAACATTTGCGACAGTAGAAAATTATTTTTTGAATAATTTACTGTAGAAAAGGCAATCCCTGGCGCAATTAAAACTTGCGATAGTAAAAAATTATTTTTTGAATAATTTACTATAGAAAAGGCAATCCCTGGCGTAATTAAAATTTGCGACAGTAAAAAATTATTTTTTGCAAAATTTACTATAGAAAAGGCAATCCCTGGCGCACTTAAAATTTGCGACAGTAAAAAATTATTTTTTGAATAATTTACTATAGAAAAGGCAATCCCTGGCGTAATTAAAATTTGCGACAGTAGAAAATTATTTTTTGAATAATTTACTATATAAAAGGCAATCGCTGGCGTAATTAACATTTGCGACAGTAGAAAATTATTTTTTGAATAATTTACTGTAGAAAAGGCAATCCCTGGCGCAATTAAAACTTGCGATAGTAAAAAATTATTTTTTGAATAATTTACTATAGAAAAGGCAAACCCTGGCGTAATTAAAATTTGCGACAGTAAAAAATTATTTTTTGCAAAATTTACTATAGAAAAGGCAATCCCTGGCGCACTTAAAATTTGCGACAGTAAAAAATTATTTTTTGAATAATTTACTATAGAAAAGGCAATCCCTGGCGTAATTAAAATTTGCGACAGTAGAAAATTATTTTTTGAATAATTTACTATAGAAAAGGCAATCCGTGGCGCAATTAATATTTGCGACAGTAAAAAATTATTTTTTGAATAATTTAATATAGAAAAGGCAATCCCAGGCGTAATTAATATTTGCGACAGTAAAAAATTATTTTTTGAATAATTTAATATAGAACAGGCAATCCCAGGCGTAATTAATATTTGCGACAGTAAAAAATTATTTTTTGAATAATTTAATATAGAAAAGGCAATCCCAGGCGTAATTAAAATTTGCGACAGTAAAAAATTATTTTTTGAAGAATTTACTATAGAAAAGGCAATCCCTGGCGCACTTAAAATTTGCGACAGTAAAAAATTATTTTTTGAATAATTTACTATAGAAAAGGCAATCCCTGGCGTAATTAAAATTTGCGACAGTAGAAAATTATTTTTTGAATAATTTACTATAGAAAAGGCAATCCATGGCGCATTTAAAATTTGCGACAGTATAAAATTATTTTTTGAATAATTTACTATAGAAAAGGCAATCCCTGGCGCAATTAAAATTTGCGACAGTATAAAATTATTTTTTGAATAATTTACTATAGAAAAGGCAATCCCTGGCGCACTTAAAATTTGCGACAGTAGAAAATTATTTTTTGAATAATTTACTATAGAAAAGGCAATCTCTGGCGTAATTAAAATTTGCGACAGTAGAAAATTATTTTTTGAATAATTTACTGTAGAAAGGCAATCCCTGGCGTAATTAAAATTTGCGACAGTAGAAAATTATTTTTTGAATAATTTACTATAGGAAAGGCAATCCCTGGCGCAATTAAAATTTGCGACAGTAGAAAATTATTTTTTGAATAATTTACTATATAAAAGGCAATCGCTGGCGTAATTAACATTTGCGACAGTAGAAAATTATTTTTTGAATAATTTACTATAGAAAAGGCAATCCCTGGCGCAATTAAAATTTGCGACAGTAGAAAAATATTTTTTGAATAATTTACTGTAGAAAAGGCAATCCCTGGCGCCATTAAAATTTGCGACAGTAAAAAATTATTTTTTGAATAATTTACTATAGAAAAGGCAATCCCTGGCGTAATTAAAATTTGCGACAGTAGAAAATTATTTTTTGAATAATTTACTATAGAAGAGGCAATCCCTGGCGCAATTAAAATTTGCGACAGTAGAAAATTATTTTTTGAATAATTTACTATATAAAAGGCAATCGCTGGCGTAATTAACATTTGCGACAGTAGAAAATTATTTTTTGAATAATTTACTATAGAAAAGGCAATCCCTGGCGTAATTAAAATTTGCGACAGTAGAAAATTATTTTTTGAATAATTTACTATAGAAAAGGCAATCCCTGGCGGATTTGAAATTTGCGACAGTAAAAAATTATTTTTTGAATAATTTACTATAGAAAAGGCAATCCCTGGGATATTTAAAATTTGCGACAGTAAAAAATTATTTTTTGAATAATTTACTATAGAAAAGGCAATCCCTGGCGTAATTAAAATTTGCGACAGTAGAAAATTATTTTTTGAATAATTTACTATAGAAAAGGCAATCCCTGGCGTATTTAAAATTTGCGACAGTATAAAATTAATTTTTGAAAAATTTACTATATAAATGGCAATCGCTGGCGTAATTAACATTTGCGACAGTAGAAAATTATTTTTTGAATAATTTACTGTAGAAAAGGCAATCCCTGGCGCAATTAAAACTTGCGATAGTAAAAAATTATTTTTTGAATAATTTACTATAGAAAAGGCAATCCCTGGCGTAATTAAAATTTGCGACAGTAAAAAATTATTTTTTGCAAAATTTACTATAGAAAAGGCAATCCCTGGCGCACTTAAAATTTGCGACAGTAAAAAATTATTTTTTGAATAATTTACTATAGAAAAGGCAATCCCTGGCGTAATTAAAATTTGCGACAGTAGAAAATTATTTTTTGAATAATTTACTATAGAAAAGGCAATCCGTGGCGCAATTAATATTTGCGACAGTAAAAAATTATTTTTTGAATAATTTAATATAGAAAAGGCAATCCCAGGCGTAATTAAAATTTGCGACAGTAAAAAATTATTTTTTGAAGAATTTACTATAGAAAAGGCAATCCCTGGCGCACTTAAAATTTGCGACAGTAAAAAATTATTTTTTGAATAATTTACTGTAGAAAAGGCAATCCCTGGCGCAATTAAAACTTGCGATAGTAAAAAATTATTTTTTGAATAATTTACTATAGAAAAGGCAATCCCTGGCGTAATTAAAATTTGCGACAGTAAAAAATTATTTTTTGCAAAATTTACTATAGAAAAGGCAATCCCTGGCGCACTTAAAATTTGCGACAGTAAAAAATTATTTTTTGAATAATTTACTATAGAAAAGGCAATCCCTGGCGTAATTAAAATTTGCGACAGTAAAAAATTATTTTTTGAATAATTTACTATAGAAAAGGCAATCCGTGGCGCAATTAATATTTGCGACAGTAAAAAATTATTTTTTGAATAATTTAATATAGAAAAGGCAATCCCAGGCGTAATTAATATTTGCGACAGTAAAAAATTATTTTTTGAATAATTTAATATAGAAAAGGCAATCCCAGGCGTAATTAAAATTTGCGACAGTAAAAAATAATTTTTTGAAGAATTTACTATAGAAAAGGCAATCACTGGCGCACTTAAAATTTGCGACAGTAAAAAATTATTTTTTGAATAATTTACTATAGAAAAGGCAATCCCTGGCGTAATTAAAATTTGCGACAGTAGAAAATTATTTTTTGAATAATTTACTATAGAAAAGGCAATCCCTGGCGCAATTAAAATTTGCGACAGTATAAAATTATTTTTTGAATAATTTACTATAGAAAAGGCAATCCATGGCGCAATTAAAATTTGCGACAGTATAAAATTATTTTTTGAATAATTTACTATAGAAAAGGCAATCCCTGGCGCACTTAAAATTTGCGACAGTAGAAAATTATTTTTTGAATAATTTACTATAGAAAAGGCAATCCCTGGCGTAATTAAAATTTGCGACAGTAGAAAATTATTTTTTGAATAATTTACTGTAGAAAAGGCAATCCCTGGCGTAATTAAAATTTGCGACAGTAGAAAACTATTTTTTGAATAATTTACTATAGAAAAGGCAATCCCTGGCGCAATTAAAATTTGCGACAGTAGAAAATTATTTTTTGAATAATTTACTATATAAAAGGCAATCGCTGGCGTAATTAACATTTGCGACAGTAGAAAATTATTTTTTGAATAATTTACTATAGAAAAGGCAATCCCTGGCGCAATTAAAATTTGCGACAGTAGAAAAATATTTTTTGAATAATTTACTGTAGAAAAGGCAATCCCTGGCGCAATTAAAATTTGCGACAGTAAAAAATTATTTTTTGAATAATTTACTATAGAAAAGGCAATCCCTGGCGTAATTAAAATTTGCGACAGTAGAAAATTATTTTTTGAATAATTTACTATAGAAAAGGCAATCCCTGGCGCAATTAAAATTTGCGACAGTAGAAAATTATTTTTTGAATAATT
Source organism: Dioctria linearis (assembly GCA_963930735.1). Lineage (NCBI taxonomy): Eukaryota > Metazoa > Arthropoda > Insecta > Diptera > Asilidae > Dioctria > Dioctria linearis. The sequence goes on from CAWVNZ010002078.1 coordinate 134,184, forward strand.
TACTATATAAAAGGCAATCCCTGGCGTATTTAAAATTTGCGACAGTATAAAATTAATTTTTGAAAAATTTACTATATAAATGGCAATCGCTGGCGTAATTAACATTTGCGACAGTAGAAAATTATTTTTTGAATAATTTACTGTAGAAAAGGCAATCCCTGGCGCAATTAAAACTTGCGATAGTAAAAAATTATTTTTTGAATAATTTACTATAGAAAAGGCAATCCCTGGCGTAATTAAAATTTGCGACAGTAAAAAATTATTTTTTGCAAAATTTACTATAGAAAAGGCAATCCCTGGCGCACTTAAAATTTGCGACAGTAAAAAATTATTTTTTGAATAATTTACTATAGAAAAGGCAATCCCTGGCGTAATTAAAATTTGCGACAGTAGAAAATTATTTTTTGAATAATTTACTATAGAAAAGGCAATCCGTGGCGCAATTAATATTTGCGACAGTAAAAAATTATTTTTTGAATAATTTAATATAGAAAAGGCAATCCCAGGCGTAATTAAAATTTGCGACAGTAAAAAATTATTTTTTGAAGAATTTACTATAGAAAAGGCAATCCCTGGCGCACTTAAAATTTGCGACAGTAAAAAATTATTTTTTGAATAATTTACTGTAGAAAAGGCAATCCCTGGCGCAATTAAAACTTGCGATAGTAAAAAATTATTTTTTGAATAATTTACTATAGAAAAGGCAATCCCTGGCGTAATTAAAATTTGCGACAGTAAAAAATAATTTTTTGCAAAATTTACTATAGAAAAGGCAATCCCTGGCGCACTTAAAATTTGCGACAGTAAAAAATTATTTTTTGAATAATTTACTATAGAAAAGGCAATCCCTGGCGTAATTAAAATTTGCGACAGTAAAAAATTATTTTTTGAATAATTTACTATAGAAAAGGCAATCCGTGGCGCAATTAATATTTGCGACAGTAAAAAATTATTTTTTGAATAATTTAATATAGAAAAGGCAATCCCAGGCGTAATTAATATTTGCGACAGTAAAAAATTATTTTTTGAATAATTTAATATAGAAAAGGCAATCCCAGGCGTAATTAAAATTTGCGACAGTAAAAAATAATTTTTTGAAGAATTTACTATAGAAAAGGCAATCCCTGGCGCACTTAAAATTTGCGACAGTAAAAAATTATTTTTTGAATAATTTACTATAGAAAAGGCAATCCCTGGCGTAATTAAAATTTGCGACAGTAGAAAATTATTTTTTGAATAATTTACTATATAAAAGGCAATCGCTGGCGTAATTAACATTTGCGACAGTAGAAAATTATTTTTTGAATAATTTACTATAGAAAAGGCAATCCCTGGCGCAATTAAAATTTGCGACAGTAGAAAAATATTTTTTGAATAATTTACTGTAGAAAAGGCAATCCCTGGCGCAATTAAAATTTGCGACAGTAAAAAATTATTTTTTGAATAATTTACTATAGAAAAGGCAATCCCTGGCGTAATTAAAATTTGCGACAGTAGAAAATTATTTTTTGAATAATTTACTATAGAAAAGGCAATCCCTGGCGCAATTAAAATTTGCGACAGTAGAAAATTATTTTTTGAATAATTTACTATATAAAAGGCAATCCCTGGCGTATTTAAAATTTGCGACAGTATAAAATTAATTTTTGAAAAATTTACTATATAAATGGCAATCGCTGGCGTAATTAACATTTGCGACAGTAGAAAATTATTTTTTGAATAATTTACTGTAGAAAAGGCAATCCCTGGCGCAATTAAAACTTGCGATAGTAAAAAATTATTTTTTGAATAATTTACTATAGAAAAGGCAATCCCTGGCGTAATTAAAATTTGCGACAGTAAAAAATTATTTTTTGCAAAATTTACTATAGAAAAGGCAATCCCTGGCGCACTTAAAATTTGCGACAGTAAAAAATTATTTTTTGAATAATTTACTATAGAAAAGGCAATCCCTGGCGTAATTAAAATTTGCGACAGTAGAAAATTATTTTTTGAATAATTTACTATAGAAAAGGCAATCCGTGGCGCAATTAATATTTGCGACAGTAAAAAATTATTTTTTGAATAATTTAATATAGAAAAGGCAATCCCAGGCGTAATTAAAATTTGCGACAGTAAAAAATTATTTTTTGAAGAATTTACTATAGAAAAGGCAATCCCTGGCGCACTTAAAATTTGCGACAGTAAAAAATTATTTTTTGAATAATTTACTGTAGAAAAGGCAATCCCTGGCGCAATTAAAACTTGCGATAGTAAAAAATTATTTTTTGAATAATTTACTATAGAAAAGGCAATCCCTGGCGTAATTAAAATTTGCGACAGTAAAAAATTATTTTTTGCAAAATTTACTATAGAAAAGGCAATCCCTGGCGCACTTAAAATTTGCGACAGTAAAAAATTATTTTTTGAATAATTTACTATAGAAAAGGCAATCCCTGGCGTAATTAAAATTTGCGACAGTAAAAAATTATTTTTTGAATAATTTACTATAGAAAAGGCAATCCGTGGCGCAATTAATATTTGCGACAGTAAAAAATTATTTTTTGAATAATTTAATATAGAAAAGGCAATCCCTGGCGTAATTAAAATTTGCGACAGTAGAAAACTATTTTTTGAATAATTTACTATAGAAAAGGCAATCCCTGGCGCAATTAAAATTTGCGACAGTAGAAAATTATTTTTTGAATAATTTACTATATAAAAGGCAATCGCTGGCGTAATTAACATTTGCGACAGTAGAAAATTATTTTTTGAATAATTTACTATAGAAAAGGCAATCCCTGGCGCAATTAAAATTTGCGACAGTAGAAAAATATTTTTTGAATAATTTACTGTAGAAAAGGCAATCCCTGGCGCAATTAAAATTTGCGACAGTAAAAAATTATTTTTTGAATAATTTACTATAGAAAAGGCAATCCCTGGCGTAATTAAAATTTGCGACAGTAGAAAATTATTTTTTGAATAATTTACTATAGAAAAGGCAATCCCTGGCGCAATTAAAATTTGCGACAGTAGAAAATTATTTTTTGAATAATTTACTATATAAAAGGCAATCCCTGGCGTATTTAAAATTTGCGACAGTATAAAATTAATTTTTGAAAAATTTACTATATAAATGGCAATCGCTGGCGTAATTAACATTTGCGACAGTAGAAAATTATTTTTTGAATAATTTACTGTAGAAAAGGCAATCCCTGGCGCAATTAAAACTTGCGATAGTAAAAAATTATTTTTTGAATAATTTACTATAGAAAAGGCAATCCCTGGCGTAATTAAAATTTGCGACAGTAAAAAATTATTTTTTGCAAAATTTACTATAGAAAAGGCAATCCCTGGCGCACTTAAAATTTGCGACAGTAAAAAATTATTTTTTGAATAATTTACTATAGAAAAGGCAATCCCTGGCGTAATTAAAATTTGCGACAGTAGAAAATTATTTTTTGAATAATTTACTATAGAAAAGGCAATCCGTGGCGCAATTAATATTTGCGACAGTAAAAAATTATTTTTTGAATAATTTAATATAGAAAAGGCAATCCCAGGCGTAATTAAAATTTGCGACAGTAAAAAATTATTTTTTGAAGAATTTACTATAGAAAAGGCAATCCCTGGCGCACTTAAAATTTGCGACAGTAAAAAATTATTTTTTGAATAATTTACTGTAGAAAAGGCAATCCCTGGCGCAATTAAAACTTGCGATAGTAAAAAATTATTTTTTGAATAATTTACTATAGAAAAGGCAATCCCTGGCGTAATTAAAATTTGCGACAGTAAAAAATTATTTTTTGCAAAATTTACTATAGAAAAGGCAATCCCTGGCGCACTTAAAATTTGCGACAGTAAAAAATTATTTTTTGAATAATTTACTATAGAAAAGGCAATCCCTGGCGTAATTAAAATTTGCGACAGTAAAAAATTATTTTTTGAATAATTTACTATAGAAAAGGCAATCCGTGGCGCAATTAATATTTGCGACAGTAAAAAATTATTTTTTGAATAATTTAATATAGAAAAGGCAATCCCAGGCGTAATTAATATTTGCGACAGTAAAAAATTATTTTTTGAATAATTTAATATAGAAAAGGCAATCCCAGGCGTAATTAAAATTTGCGACAGTAAAAAATAATTTTTTGAAGAATTTACTATAGAAAAGGCAATCCCTGGCGCACTTAAAATTTGCGACAGTAAAAAATTATTTTTTGAATAATTTACTATAGAAAAGGCAATCCCTGGCGTAATTAAAATTTGCGACAGTAGAAAATTATTTTTTGAATAATTTACTATAGAAAAGGCAATCCCTGGCGCAATTAAAATTTGCGACAGTATAAAATTATTTTTTGAATAATTTACTATAGAAAGGGCAATCCATGGCGCAATTAAAATTTGCGACAGTATAAAATTATTTTTTGAATAATTTACTATAGAAAAGGCAATCCCTGGCGCACTTAAAATTTGCGACAGTAGAAAATTATTTTTTGAATAATTTACTATAGAAAAGGCAATCCCTGGCGTAATTAAAATTTGCGACAGTAGAAAATTATTTTTTGAATAATTTACTGTAGAAAAGGCAATCCCTGGCGTAATTAAAATTTGCGACAGTAGAAAACTATTTTTTGAATAATTTACTATAGAAAAGGCAATCCCTGGCGCAATTAAAATTTGCGACAGTAGAAAATTATTTTTTGAATAATTTACTATATAAAAGGCAATCGCTGGCGTAATTAACATTTGCGACAGTAGAAAATTATTTTTTGAATAATTTACTATAGAAAAGGCAATCCCTGGCGCAATTAAAATTTGCGACAGTAGAAAAATATTTTTTGAATAATTTACTGTAGAAAAGGCAATCCCTGGCGCAATTAAAATTTGCGACAGTAAAAAATTATTTTTTGAATAATTTACTATAGAAAAGGCAATCCCTGGCGTAATTAAAATTTGCGACAGTAGAAAATTATTTTTTGAATATTTTACTATAGAAAAGGCAATCCCTGGCGCAATTAAAATTTGCGACAGTAGAAAATTATTTTTTGAATAATTTACTATATAAAAGGCAATCGCTGGCGTAATTAACATTTGCGACAGTAGAAAATTATTTTTTGAATAATTTACTATAGAAAAGGCAATCCCTGGCGTAATTAAAATTTGCGACAGTAGAAAATTATTTTTTGAATAATTTACTATAGAAAAGGCAATCCCTGGCGGATTTGAAATTTGCGACAGTAAAAAATTATTTTTTGAATAATTTACTATAGAAAAGGCAATCCCTGGGATATTTAAAATTTGCGACAGTAAAAAATTATTTTTTGAATAATTTACTATAGAAAAGGCAATCCCTGGCGTAATTAAAATTTGCGACAGTAGAAAATTATTTTTTGAATAATTTACTATAGAAAAGGCAATCCCTGGCGTATTTAAAATTTGCGAAAGTATAAAATTAATTTTTGAAAAATTTACTATATAAAAGGCAATCGCTGGCGTAATTAACATTTGCGACAGTAGAAAATTATTTTTTGAATAATTTACTGTAGAAAAGGCAATCCCTGGCGCAATTAAAACTTGCGATAGTAAAAAATTATTTTTTGAATAATTTACTATAGAAAAGGCAATCCCTGGCGTAATTAAAATTTGCGACAGTAAAAAATTATTTTTTGCAAAATTTACTATAGAAAAGGCAATCCCTGGCGCACTTAAAATTTGCGACAGTAAAAAATTATTTTTTGAATAATTTACTATAGAAAAGGCAATCCCTGGCGTAATTAAAATTTGCGACAGTAGAAAATTATTTTTTGAATAATTTACTATAGAAAAGGCAATCCCTGGCGCAATTAAAATTTGCGACAGTATAAAATTATTTTTTGAATAATTTACTAGAGAAAAGGCAATCCCTGGCGTAATTAAAATTTGCAACAGTATAAAATTATTTTTTGAATAATTTACTATAGAAAAGGCAATCCCTGGCGCACTTAAAATTTGCGAGAGTAGAAAATTATTTTTTGAATAATTTACTATAGAAAAGGCAATCCCTGGCGGAATTAAAATTTGCGACAGTAGAAAATTATTTTTTGAATAATTTACTATATAAAAGGCAATCGCTGGCGTAATTAACATTTGCGACAGTAGAAAATTATTTTTTGAATAATTTACTATAGAAAAGGCAATCCCTGGCGCAATTAAAATTTGCGACAGTAGAAAATTATTTTTTGAATAATTTACTGTAGAAAAGGCAATCCCTGGCGCAATTAAAATTTGCGACAGTAAAAAATTATTTTTTGAATAATTTACTATAGAAAAGGCAATCCCTGGCGTATTTAAAATTTGCGACAGTATAAAATTAATTTTTGAAAAATTTACTATATAAAAGGCAATCGCTGGCGTAATTAACATTTGCGACAGTAGAAAATTATTTTTTGAATAATTTACTGTAGAAAAGGCAATCCCTGGCGCAATTAAAACTTGCGATAGTAAAAAATTATTTTTTGAATAATTTACTATAGAAAAGGCAATCCCTGGCGTAATTAAAATTTGCGACAGTAAAAAATTATTTTTTGCAAAATTTACTATAGAAAAGGCAATCCCTGGCGCACTTAAAATTTGCGACAGTCAAAAATTATTTTTTGCAAAATTTACTATAGAAAAGGCAATCCCTGGCGCACTTAAAATTTGCGACAGTAAAAAATTATTTTTTGACTAATTTACTATAGAAAAGGCAATCCCTGGCGTAATTAAAATTTGCGACAGTAGAAAATTATTTTTTGAATAATTTACTATAGAAAAGGCAATCCCTGGCGCAATTAAAATTTGCGACAGTAGAAAATTATTTTTTGAATAATTTACTATAGAAAAGGCAATCCCTGGCGTAATTAAAATTTGCAACAGTAGAAAATTATTTTTTGAATAATTTACTATAGAAAAGGCAATCCCTGGCGGATTTGAAATTTGCGACAGTAAAAAATTATTTTTTGAATAATTTACTATAGAAAAGGCAATCCCTGGGATATTTAAAATTTGCGACAGTAAAAAATTATTTTTTGAATAATTTACTATAGAAAAGGCAATCCCTGGCGCACTTAAAATTTGCGACAGTAAAAAATTATTTTTTGAATAATTTACTATAGAAAAGGCAATCCCTGGCGTAATTAAAATTTGCGACAGTAGAAAATTATTTTTTGAATAATTTACTATATAAAAGGCAATCGCTGGCGTAATTAACATTTGCGACAGTACAAAATTATTTTTTGAATAATTTACTATAGAAAAGGCAATCCCTGGCGCAATTAAAATTTGCGACAGTAGAAAATTATTTTTTGAATAATTTACTGTAGAAAAGGCAATCCCTGGCGCAATTAAAATTTGCGACAGTAGAAAATTATTTTTTGAATAATTTACTATAGAAAAGGCAATCCCTGGCGTATTTAAAATTTGCGACAGTATAAAATTAATTTTTGAAAAATTTACTATATAAAAGGCAATCGCTGGCGTAATTAAAATTTGCGACAGTAGAAAATTATTTTTTGAATAATTTACTGTAGAAAAGGCAATCCCTGGCGTAATTAAAATTTGCGACAGTAGAAAATTATTTTTTGAATAATTTACTATAGAAAAGGCAATCCCTGGCGCAATTAAAATTTGCGACAGTAAAAAATTGTTTTTTGCAAAATTTACTATAGAAAAGGCAATCCCTGGCGCAATTAAGATTTGCGAGAGTATAAAATTAATTTTTGAAAAATTTACTATAGAAAAGGCAATCCCTGGCGTAATTAAAATTTGCGACAGTAAAAAATTATTTTTTGAATAATTTACTATAGAAAAGGCAATCCCTGGCGTAATTAAAATTTGCGACAGTAGAAAATTATTTTTTTGAATAATTTACTATAGAAAAGGCAATCCCTGGCGGATTTGAAATTTGCGACAGTAAAAAAATATTTTTTGAATAATTTACTATAGAAAAGACAATCCCTGGGATATTTAAAATTTGCGACAGTAAAAAATTATTTTTTGAATAATTTACTATAGAAAAGGCAATCCCTGGCGTAATTAAAATTTGCGACAGTAGAAAATTATTTTTTGAATAATTTACTATAGAAAAGGCAATCCCTGGCGTATTTAAAATTTGCGACAGTATAAAATTAATTTTTGAAAAATTTACTATATAAAAGGCAATCGCTGGCGTAATTAACATTTGCGACAGTAGAAAATTATTTTTTGAATAATTTACTGTAGAAAAGGCAATCCCTGGCGCAATTAAAACTTGCGATAGTAAAAAATTATTTTTTGAATAATTTACTATAGAAAAGGCAATCCCTGGGATATTTAAAATTTGCGACAGTAAAAAATTATTTTTTGAATAATTTACTATAGAAAAGGCAATCCCTGGCGTAATTAAAATTTGCGACAGTAGAAAATTATTTTTTGAATAATTTACTATAGAAAAGGCAATCCCTGGCGTATTTAAAATTTGCGACAGTATAAAATTAATTTTTGAAAAATTTACTATATAAAAGGCAATCGCTGGCGTAATTAACATTTGCGACAGTAGAAAATTATTTTTTGAATAATTTACTGTAGAAAAGGCAATCCCTGGCGCAATTAAAACTTGCGATAGTAAAAAATTATTTTTTGAATAATTTACTATAGAAAAGGCAATCCCTGGCGTAATTAAAATTTGCGACAGTAAAAAATTATTTTTTGCAAAATTTACTATAGAAAAGGCAATCCCTGGCGCACTTAAAATTTGCGACAGTAAAAAATTATTTTTTGAATAATTTACTATAGAAAAGGCAATCCCTGGCGTAATTAAAATTTGCGACAGTAGAAAATTATTTTTTGAATAAATTACTATATAAAAGGCAATCGCTGGCGTAATTAACATTTGCGACAGTAGAAAATTATTTTTTGAATAATTTACTGTAGAAAAGGCAATCCCTGGCGCAATTAAAACTTGCGATAGTAAAAAATTATTTTTTGAATAATTTACTATAGAAAAGGCAATCCCTGCGTAATTAAAATTTGCGACAGTAAAAAATTATTTTTTGCAAAATTTACTATAGAAAAGGCAATCCCTGGCGCACTTAAAATTTGCGACAGTAAAAAATTATTTTTTGAATAATTTACTATAGAAAAGGCAATCCCTGGCGTAATTAAAATTTGCGACAGTAGAAAATTATTTTTTGAATAATTTACTATAGAAAAGGCAATCGGTGGCGCAATTAATATTTGCGACAGTAAAAAATTATTTTTTGAATAATTTAATATAGAAAAGGCAATCCCAGGCGTAATAAATATTTGCGACAGTAAAAAATTATTTTTTGAATAATTTAATATAGAAAAGGCAATCCCAGGCGTAATTAAAATTTGCGACAGTAAAAAATTATTTTTTGAAGAATTTACTATAGAAAAGGCAATCCCTGGCGCACTTAAAATTTGCGACAGAAAAAATTATTTTTTGAATAATTTACTATAGAAAAGGCAATCCCTGGCGTAATTAAAATTTGCGACAGTAGAAAATTATTTTTTGAATAATTTACTATAGAAAAGGCAATCCCTGCGCAATTAAAATTTGCGACAGTATAAAATTATTTTTTGAATAATTTACTATAGAAAAGGCAATCCCTGGCGCAATTAAAATTTGCGACAGTATAAAATTATTTTTGAATAATTTACTATAGAAAAGGCAATCCCTGGCGCACTTAAAATTTGCGACAGTAGAAAATTAGTTTTTGAATAATTTACTATAGAAAAGGCAATCCCTGGCGTAATTAAACTTTGCGACAGTAGAAAATTATTTTTTGAATAATTTACTGTAGAAAAGGCAATCCCTGGCGTAATTAAAATTTGCGACAGTAGAAAATTATTTTTTGAATAATTTACTATAGAAAAGGCAATCCCTGGCGCAATTAAAATTTGCGACAGTAGAAAATTATTTTTTGAATAATTTACTATATAAAAGGCAATCGCTGGCGTAATTAACATTTGCGACAGTAGAAAATTATTTTTTGAATAATTTACTATAGAAAAGGCAATCCCTGGCGCAATTAAAATTGCGACAGTAGAAAAATATTTTTTGAATAATTTACTGTAGAAAAGGCAATCCCTGGCGCAATTAAAATTTGCGACAGTAAAAAATTATTTTTTGAATAATTTACTATAGAAAAGGGCAATCCCTGGCGTAATTAAAATTTGCGACAGTAGAAAATTATTTTTTGAATAATTTACTATAGAAAAAGCAATCCCTGGCGCAATTAAAATTTGCGACAGTAGAAAATTATTTTTTGAATAATTTACTATATAAAAGGCAATCGCTGGCGTAATTAACATTTGCGACAGTAGAAAATTATTTTTTGAATAATTTACTATAGAAAAGGCAATCCCTGGCGTAATTAAAATTTGCGACAGTAGAAAATTATTTTTTGAATAATTTACTATAGAAAACGCAATCCCTGGCGGATTTGAAATTTGCGACAGTAAAAAATTATTTTTTGAATAATTTACTATAGAAAAGGCAATCCCTGGGATATTTAAATTTGCGACAGTAAAAAATTATTTTTTGAATAATTTACTATAGAAAAGGCAATCGCTGGCGTAATTAAAATTTGCGACAGTAGAAAATTATTTTTTGAATAATTTACTATAGAAAAGGCAATCCCTGGCGTATTTAAAATTTGCGACAGTATAAAATTAATTTTTGAAAAATTTACTATATAAAAGGCAATCGCTGGCGTAATTAACATTTGCGACAGTAGAAAATTATTTTTTGAATAATTTACTGTAGAAAAGGCAATCCCTGGCGCAATTAAAACTTGCGATAGTAAAAAATTATTTTTTGAATAATTTACTATAGAAAAGGCAATCCCTGGCGTAATTAAAATTTGCGACAGTAAAAAAATATTTTTTGCAAAATTTACTATAGAAAAGGCAATCCCTGGCGCACTTAAAATTTGCGACAGTAAAAAATTATTTTTTGAATAATTTACTATAGAAAAGGCAATCCCTGGCGTAATTAAAATTTGCGACAGTAGAAAATTATTTTTTTGAATAATTTACTATAGAAAAGGCAATCCGTGGCGCAATTAATATTTGCGACAGTAAAAAATTATTTTTTGAATAATTTAATATAGAAAAGGCAATCCCAGGCGTAATTAAAATTTGCGACAGTAAAAAATTATTTTTTGAAGAATTTACTATAGAAAAGGCAATCCCTGGCGCACTTAAAATTTGCGACAGTAAAAAATTATTTTTTGAATAATTTACTGTAGAAAAGGCAATCCCTGGCGCAATTAAAACTTGCGATAGTAAAAAATTATTTTTTGAATAATTTACTATAGAAAAGGCAATCCCTGGCGTAATTAAAATTTGCGACAGTAAAAAATTATTTTTTGCAAAATTTACTATAGAAAAGGCAATCCCTGGCGCACTTAAAATTTGCAACAGTAAAAAATTATTTTTTGAATAATTTACTATATAAAAGGCAATCCCTGGCGTAATTAAAATTTGCGACAGTAGAAAATTATTTTTTGAATAATTTACTATAGAAAAGGCAATCCGTGGCGCAATTAATATTTGCGACAGTAAAAAATTATTTTTTGAATAATTTAATATAGAAAAGGCAATCCCAGGCGTAATTAATATTTGCGACAGTAAAAAATTATTTTTTGAATAATTTAATATAGAAAAGGCAATCCCAGGCGTAATTAAAATTTGCGACAGTAAAAAATTATTTTTTGAAGAATTTACTATAGAAAAGGCAATCCCTGGCGCACTTAAAATTTGCGACAGTAAAAAATTATTTTTTGAATAATTTACTATAGAAAAGGCAATCCCTGGCGTAATTAAAATTTGCGACAGTAGAAAATTATTTTTTGAATAATTTTCTATAGAAAAGGCAATCCCTGGCGCAATTAAAATTTGCGACAGTATAAAATTATTTTTTGAATAATTTACTATAGAAAAGGCAATCCCTGGCGCAATTAAAATTTGCGACAGTATAAAATTATTTTTTGAATAATTTACTATAGAAAAGACAATCCCTGGCGCACTTAAAATTTGCGACAGTAGAAAATTATCTTTTGAATAATTTACTATAGAAAAGGCAATCCCTGGCGTAATTAAAATTTGCGACAGTAGAAAATTATTTTTTGAATAATTTACTGTAGAAAAGGCAATCCCTGGCGTAATTAAAATTTGCGACAGTAGAAAATTATTTTTTGAATAATTTACTATAGAAAAGGCAATCCCTGGCGCAATTAAAATTTGCGACAGTAGAAAATTATTTTTTGAATAATTTACTATATAAAAGGCAATCGCTGGCGTAATTAACATTTGCGACAGTAGAAAATTATTTTTTGAATAATTTACTATAGAAAAGGCAATCCCTGGCGCAATTAAAATTTGCGACAGTAGGAAAATATTTTTTGAATAATTTACTGTAGAAAAGGCAATCCCTGGCGCAATTAAAATTTGCGACAGTAAAAAATTATTTTTTGAATAATTTACTATAGAAAAGGCAATCCCTGGCGTAATTAAAATTTGCGACAGTAGAAAATTATTTTTTGAATAATTTACTATAGAAAAGGCAATCCCTGGCGCAATTAAAATTTGCGACAGTAGAAAATTATTTTTTGAATAATTTACTATATAAAAGGCAATCGCTGGCGTAATTAACATTTGCGACAGTAGAAAATTATTTTTTGAATAATTTACTATAGAAAAGGCAATCCCTGGCGTAATTAAAATTTGCGACAGTAGAAAATTATTTTTTGAATAATTTACTATAGAAAAGGCAATCCCTGGCGGATTTGAAATTTGCGACAGTAAAAAATTATTTTTTGAATAATTTACTATAGAAAAGGCAATCCCTGGGATATTTAAAATTTGCGACAGTAAAAAATTATTTTTTGAATAATTTACTATAGAAAAGGCAATCCCTGGCGTAATTAAAATTTGCGACAGTAGAAAATTATTTTTTGAATAATTTACTATAGAAAAGGCAATCCCTGGCGTATTTAAAATTTGCGACAGTATAAAATTAATTTTTGAAAAATTTACTATATAAAAGGCAATCGCTGGCGTAATTAACATTTGCGACAGTAGAAAATTATTTTTTGAATAATTTACTGTAGAAAAGGCAATCCCTGGCGCAATTAAAACTTGCGATAGTAAAAAATTATTTTTTGAATAATTTACTATAGAAAAGGCAATCGCTGGCGTAATTAAAATTTGCGACAGTAAAAAATTATTTTTTGCAAAATTTACTATAGAAAAGGCAATCCCTGGCGCACTTAAAATTTGCGACAGTAAAAAATTATTTTTTGAATAATTTACTATAGAAAAGGCAATCTCTGGCGTAATTAAAATTTGCGACAGTAGAAAATTATTTTTTGAATAATTTACTATAGAAAAGGCAATCCGTGGCGCAATTAAAATTTGCGACAGTAAAAAATTATTTTTTGAATAATTTAATATAGAAAAGGCAATCCGTTGCGCAATTAAAATTTGCGACAGTAGAAAATTATTTTTTGAATAATTTACTATAGAAAAGGCAATCCCTGGCGTAATTAAAATTTGCGACAGTAGAAAATTATTTTTTGAATAATTTACTATAGAAAAGGCAATCCGTTGCGCAATTAAAATTTGCGACAGTAGAAAATTATTTTTTGAATAATTTACTATAGAAAAGGCAATCCCTGGCGTAATTAAAATTTGCGACAGTAAAAAATTATTTTTTGCAAAATTTACTATAGAAAAGGCAATCCCTGGCGCACTTAAAATTTGCGACAGTAAAAAATTATTTTTTGAATAATTTACTATAGAAAAGGCACTCCCTGGCGTAATTAAAATTTGCGACAGTAGAAAATTATTTTTTGAATAATTTACTATAGAAAAGGCAATCCGTGGCGCAATTAATATTTGCGACAGTAAAAAATTATTTTTTGAATAATTTAATATAGAAAAGGCAATCCCAGACGTAATTAAAATTTGCGACAGTAAAACATTATTTTTTGAAGAATTTACTATAGAAAAGGCAATCCCTGGCGCACTTAAAATTTGCGGCAGTAAAAAATTATTTTTTGAATAATTTACTATAGAAAAGGCAATCCCTGGCGTAATTAAAATTTGCGACAGTAGAAAATTATTTTTTGAATAATTTACTATAGAAAAGGCAATCCCTGGCGCAATTAAAATTTGCGACAGTATAAAATTATTTTTTGAATAATTTACTATAGAAAAGGCAATCCCTGGCGTAATTAAAATTTGCAACAGTATAAAATTATTTTTTGAATAATTTACTATAGAAAAGGCAATCCCTGGCGCACTTAAAATTTGCGACAGTAGAAAATTATTTTTTGAATAATTTACTATAGAAAAGGCAATCCCTGGCGTAATTAAAATTTGCGACAGTAGAAAATTATTTTTTGAATAATTTACTGTAGAAAAGGCAATCCCTGGCGCAATTAAAATTTGCGACAGTATAAAATTATTTTTTGAATAATTTACTATAGAAAAGGCAATCCCTGGCGCAATTAAAATTTGCGACAGTATAAAATTATTTTTTGAATAATTTACTATAGAAAAGGCAATCCCTGGCGCACTTAAAATTTGCGACAGTAGAAAATTATTTTTTGAATAATTTACTATAGAAAAGGCAATCCCTGGCGTAATTAAAATTTGCGACAGTAGAAAATTATTTTTTGAATAATTTACTGTAGAAAAGGCAATCCCTGGCGTAATTAAAATTTGCGACAGTAGAAAATTATTTTTTGAATAATTTACTATAGAAAAGGCAATCCCTGGCGCAATTAAAATTTGCGACAGTAGAAAATTATTTTTTGAATAATTTACTATATAAAAGGCAATCGCTGGCGTAATTAACATTTGCGACAGTAGAAAATTATTTTTTGAATAATTTACTATAGAAAAGGCAATCCCTGGCGCAATTAAAATTTGCGACAGTAGAAAAATATTTTTTGAATAATTTACTGTAGAAAAGGCAATCCCTGGCGCAATTAAAATTTGCGACAGTAAAAAATTATTTTTTGAATAATTTACTATAGAAAAGGCAATCCCTGGCGTAATTAAAATTTGCGACAGTAGAAAATTATTTTTTGAATAATTTACTATAGAAAAGGCAATCCCTGGCGCAATTAAAATTTGCGACAGTAGAAAATTATTTTTTGAATAATTTACTATATAAAAGGCAATCGCTGGCGTAATTAACATTTGCGACAGTAGAAAATTATTTTTTGAATAATTTACTATAGAAAAGGCAATCCCTGGCGTAATTAAAATTTGCGACAGTAGAAAATTATTTTTTGAATAATTTACTATAGAAAAGGCAATCCCTGGCGGATTTGAAATTTGCGACAGTAAAAAATTATTTTTTGAATAATTTACGATAGAAAAGGCAATCCCTGGGATATTTAAAATTTGCGACAGTAAAAAATTATTTTTTGAATAATTTACTATAGAAAAGGCAATCCCTGGCGTAATTAAAATTTGCGACAGTAGAAAATTATTTTTTGAATAATTTACTATAGAAAAGGCAATCCCTGGCGTATTTAAAATTTGCGACAGTATAAAATTAATTTTTGAAAAATTTACTATATAAAAGGCAATCGCTGGCGTAATTAACATTTGCGACAGTAGAAAATTATTTTTTGAATAATTTACTGTAGAAAAGGCAATCCCTGGCTCAATTAAAACTTGCGATAGTAAAAAATTATTTTTTGAATAATTTACTATAGAAAAGGCAATCCCTGGCGTAATTAAAATTTGCGACAGTAAAAAATTATTTTTTGCAAAATTTACTATAGAAAAGGCAATCCCTGGCGCACTTAAAATTTGCGACAGTAAAAAATTATTTTTTGAATAATTTACTATAGAAAAGGCAATCTCTGGCGTAATTAAAATTTGCGACAGTAGAAAATTATTTTTTGAATAATTTACTATAGAAAAGGCAATCCGTGGCGCAATTAATATTTGCGACAGTAAAAAATTATTTTTTGAATAATTTAATATAGAAAAGGCAATCCCAGGCGTAATTAAAATTTGCGACAGTAAAAAATTATTTTTTGAAGAATTTACTATAGAAAAGGCAATCCCTGGCGCACTTAAAATTTGCGACAGTAAAAAATTATTTTTTGAATAATTTACTATAGAAAAGGCAATCCCTGGCGTAATTAAAATTTGCGACAGTAGAAAATTATTTTTTGAATAATTTACTATAGAAAAGGCAATCCGTGGCGCAATTAATATTTGCGACAGTAAAAAATTATTTTTTGAATAATTTAATATAGAAAAGGCAATCCCAGACGTAATTAAAATTTGCGACAGTAAAAAATTATTTTTTGAAGAATTTACTATAGAAAAGGCAATCCATGGCGCACTTAAAATTTGCGACAGTAAAAAATTATTTTTTGAATAATTTACTATAGAAAAGGCAATCCCTGGCGTAATTAAAATTTGCGACAGTAGAAAATTATTTTTTGAATAATTTACTATAGAAAAGGCAATCCCTGGCGCAATTAAAATTTGCGACAGTATAAAATTATTTTTTTAATAATTTACTATAGAAAAGGCAATCCCTGGCGTAATTAAAATTTGCAACAGTATAAAATTATTTTTTGAATAATTTACTATAGAAAAGGCAATCCCTGGCGCACTTAAAATTTGCGACAGTAGAAAATTATTTTTTGAATAATTTACTATAGAAAAGGCAATCCCTGGCGTAATTAAAATTTGCGACAGTAGAAAATTATTTTTTGAATAATTTACTGTAGAAAAGGCAATCCCTGGCGTAATTAAAATTTGCGACAGTAGAAAATTATTTTTTGAATAATTTACTATAGAAAAGGCAATCCCTGGCGCAATTAAAATTTGCGACAGTAAAAAATTATTTTTTGCAAAATTTACTATAGAAAAGGCAATCCCTGGCGCAATTAAGATTTGCGACAGTATAAAATTAATTTTTGAAAAATTTACTATAGAAAAGGCAATCCCTGGCGTAATTAAAATTTGCGACAGTAGAAAATTATTTTTTGAATAATTTACTATATAAAAGGCAATCGCTGGCGTAATTAACATTTGCGACAGTAGAAAATTATTTTTTGAATAATTTACTGTAGAAAAGGCAATCCCTGGCGCAATTAAAACTTGCGATAGTAAAAAATTATTTTTTGAATAATTTACTATATAAAAGGCAATCGCTGGCGTAATTAACATTTGCGACAGTAGAAAATTATTTTTTGAATAATTTACTGTAGAAAAGGCAATCCCTGGCGCAATTAAAACTTGCGATAGTAAAAAATTATTTTTTGAATAATTTACTATAGAAAAGGCAATCCCTGGGATATTTAAAATTTGCGACAGTAAAAAATTATTTTTTGAATAATTTACTATAGAAAAGGCAATCCCTGGTGTAATTAAAATTTGCGACAGTAGAAAATTATTTTTTGAATAATTTACTATAGAAAAGGCAATCCCTGGCGTATTTAAAATTTGCGACAGTATAAAATTAATTTTTGAAAAATTTACTATATAAAAGGCAATCGCTGGCGTAATTAACATTTGCGACAGTAGAAAATTATTTTTTGAATAATTTACTGTAGAAAAGGCAATCCCTGGCGCAATTAAAACTTGCGATAGTAAAAAATTATTTTTTGAATAATTTACTATAGAAAAGGCAATCCCTGGCGTAATTAAAATTTGCGACAGTAAAAAATTATTTTTTGCAAAATTTACTATAGAAAAGGCAATCCCTGGCGCACTTAAAATTTGCGACAGTAAAAAATTATTTTTTGAATAATTTACTATAGAAAAGGCAATCCCTGGCGTAATTAAAATTTGCGACAGTAGAAAATTATTTTTTGAATAATTTACTATATAAAAGGCAATCGCTGGCGTAATTAACATTTTCGACAGTAGAAAATTATTTTTTGAATAATTTACTGTAGAAAAGGCAATCCCTGGCGCAATTAAAACTTGCGATAGTAAAAATTATTTTTTGAATAATTTACTATAGAAAAGGCAATCCCTGGCGTAATTAAAATTTGCGACAGTAAAAAATTATTTTTTGCAAAATTTACTATAGAAAAGGCAATCCCTGGCGCACTTAAAATTTGCGACAGTAAAAAATTATTTTTTGAATAATTTACTATAGAAAAGGCAATCCCTGGCGTAATTAAAATTTGCGACAGTAGAAAATTTACTGTAGAAAAGGCAATCCCTGGCGTAATTAAAATTTGCGACAGTAGGAAATTATTTTTTGAATAATTTACTATAGAAAAGGCAATCCCTGGCGTAATTAAAATTTGCAACAGTATAAAATTATTTTTTGAATAATTTACTATAGAAAAGGCAATTCCTGGCGCACTTAAAATTTGCGACAGTAGAAAATAATTTTTTGAATAATTTACTATAGAAAAGGCAATCCCTGGCGTAATTAAAATTTGCGACAGTAGAAAATTATTTTTTGAATAATTTACTGTAGAAAAGGCAATCCCTGGCGCAATTAAAATTTGCGACAGTATAAAATTATTTTTTGAAGAATTTACTATAGAAAAGGCAATCCCTGGCGCACTTAAAATTTGCGACAGTAAAAAATTATTTTTTGCAAAATTTACTATAGAAAAGGCAATCCCTGGCGCACTTAAAATTTGCGACAGTAAAAAATTATTTTTTGAATAATTTACTATAGAAAAGGCAATCCCTGGCGTAATTAAAATTTGCGACAGTAGAAAATTATTTTTTGAATAATTTACTATATAAAAGGCAATCGCTGGCGTAATTAACATTTTCGACAGTAGAAAATTATTTTTTGAATAATTTACTGTAGAAAAGGCAATCCCTGGCGCAATTAAAACTTGCTATAGTAAAAAATTATTTTTTGAATAATTTACTATAGAAAAGGCAATCCCTGGCGTAATTAAAATTTGCGACAGTAAAAAATTATTTTTTGCAAAATTTACTATAGAAAAGGCAATCCCTGGCGCACTTAAAATTTGCGACAGTAAAAAATTATTTTTTGAATAATTTACTATATAAAAGGCAATCCCTGGCGTAATTAAAATTTGCGACAGTAGAAAATTTACTGTAGAAAAGGCAATCCCTGGCGTAATTAAAATTTGCGACAGTAGGAAATTATTTTTTGAATAATTTACTATAGAAAAGGCAATCCCTGGCGTAATTAAAATTTGCAACAGTATAAAATTATTTTTTGAATAATTTACTATAGAAAAGGCAATCCCTGGCGCACTTAAAATTTGCGACAGTAAAAAATTATTTTTTGAATAATTTACTATAGAAAAGGCAATCCCTGGCGTAATTAAAATTTGCGACAGTAGAAAATTATTTTTTGAATAATTTACTATAGAAAAGGCAATCCCTGGCGCAATTAAAATTTGCGACAGTATAAAATTATTTTTTGAATAATTTACTATAGAAAAGGCAATCCCTGGCGTAATTAAAATTTGCAACAGTAAAAAATTATTTTTTGAATAATTTACTATAGAAAAGGCAATCCCTGGCGTAATTAAAATTTGCGACAGTAGAAAATTATTTTTTGAATAATTTATTATAGAAAAGGCAATCCCTGGCGTAATTAAAATTTGCGACAGTAGAAAATTATTTTTTGAATAATTTACTATAGAAAAGGCAATCCCTGGCGTAATTAAAATTTGCGACAGTAGAAAA
Organism: Dioctria linearis; assembly: GCA_963930735.1. NCBI lineage: Eukaryota > Metazoa > Arthropoda > Insecta > Diptera > Asilidae > Dioctria > Dioctria linearis. The sequence goes on from CAWVNZ010002078.1 coordinate 153,867, forward strand.
TTATTTTTTGAATAATTTACTATAGAAAAGGCAATCCCTGGCGCAATTAAAATTTGCGACAGTATAAAATTATTTTTTGAATAATTTACTATAGAAAAGGCAATACCTGGCGTAATTAAAATTTGAAACAGTAAAAAATTATTTTTTGAATAATTTACTATAGAAAAGGCAATCCCTGGCGTAATTAAAATTTGCGACAGTAGAAAATTATTTTTTGAATAATTTACTGTAGAAAAGGCAATCCCTGGCGTAATTAAAATTTGCGACAGTAGAAAATTATTTTTTGAATAATTTACTATAGAAAAGGCAATCCCTGGCGTAATTAAAATTTGCAACAGTATAAAATTATTTTTTGAATAATTTACTGTAGAAAAGGCAATCCCTGGCGTAATTAAAATTTGCGACAGTAGAAAATTATTTTTTGAATAATTTACTATAGAAAAGGCAATCCCTGGCGCAATTAAAATTTGAGACAGTAAAAAATTATTTTTTGCAAAATTTACTATAGAAAAGGCAATCCCTGGCGCAATTAAGATTTGCGACAGTATAAAATTAATTTTTGAAAAATTTACTATAGATAAGGCAATCCCTGGCGTAATTAAAATTTGCGACAGTAAAAAATTATTTTTTGAATAATTTACTATAGAAAAGGCAATCCCTGGCGTAATTAAAATTTGCGACAGTAGAAAATTATTTTTTGAATAATTTACTATAGAAAAGGCAATCCCTGGCGCAATTAAAATTTGCAACAGTATAAAATTATTTTTTGAATAATTTACTATAGAAAAGGCAATCCCTGGCGCACTTAAAATTTGCGACAGTAGAAAATTATTTTTTGAATAATTTACTATAGAAAAGGCAATCGCTGGCGAAATTAACATTTGCGACAGTAGAAAATTATTTTTTGAATAATTTACTGTAGAAAAGGCAATCCCTGGCGCACTTAAAAATTGCGACAGTAAAAAATTATTTTTTGAATAATTTACTATAGAAAAGGCAATCCCTGGGATATTTAAAATTTGCGACAGTAAAAAATTATTTTTTGAATAATTTACTATAGAAAAGGCAATCCCTGGCGTAATTAAAATTTGCGACAGTACAACATTATTTTTTGAATAATTTACTATAGAAAAGGCAACCCCTGGCGTATTTAAAATTTGCGACAGTATAAAATTAATTTTTGAAAAATTTACTATATAAAAGGCAATCGCTGGCGTAATTAACATTTGCGACAGTAGAAAATTATTTTTTGAATAATTTACTGTAGAAAAGGCAATCCCTGGCGCAATTAAAACTTGCGATAGTAAAAAATTATTTTTTGAATAATTTACTATAGAAAAGGCAATCCCTGGCGTAATTAAAATTTGCGACAGTAAAAAATTATTTTTTGCAAAATTTACTATAGAAAAGGCAATCCCTGGCGCACTTAAAATTTGCGACAGAAAAAAATTATTTTTTGAATAATTTACTATAGAAAAGGCAATCCCTGGCGTAATTAAAATTTGCGACAGTAGAAAATTATTTTTTGAATAATTTACTATAGAAAAGGCAATCCGTGGCGCAATTAATATTTGCGACAGTAAAAAATTATTTTTTGAATAATTTAATATAGAAAAGGCAATACCAGGCGTAATTAAAATTTGCGACAGTAAAAAATTATTTTTTGAAGAATTTACTATAGAAAAGGCAATCCCTGGCGCACTTAAAATTTGCGACAGTAAAAAATTATTTTTTGAATAATTTACTATAGAAAAGGCAATCCCTGGCGTAATTAAAATTTGCGACAGTAGAAAATTATTTTTTGAATAATTTACTATAGAAAAGGCAATCCCTGGCGCAATTAAAATTTGCGACAGTATAAAATTATTTTTTGAATAATTTACTATAGAAAAGGCAATCCCTGGCGTAATTAAAATTTGCAACAGTAAAAAATTATTTTTTGAATAATTTACTGTAGAAAAGGCAATCCCTGGCGTAATTAAAATTTGCGACAGTAGAAAATTATTTTTTGAATAATTTACGATAGAAAAGGCAATCCCTGGCGTAATTAAAATTTGCGACAGTAGAAAATTATTTTTTGAATAATTTACTATAGAAAAGGCAATCCCTGGCGTAATTAAAATTTGCGGCCGTAGAAAATTATTTTTTGAATAATTTACTGTAGAAAAGGCAATCCCTGGCGCAATTAAAATTTGCGACAGTATAAAATTATTTTTTGAAGAATTTACTATAGAAAAGGCAATCCCTAGCGTACTTAAAATTTGCGACAGTAAAAAATTATTTTTTGAATAATTTACTATAGAAAAGGCAATCCCTGGCGTAATTAAAATTTGCGACAGTAGAAAATTATTTTTTGAATAATTTACTATAGAAAAGGCAATCCCTGGCGCAATTAAAATTTGCGACAGTATAAAATTATTTTTTGAATAATTTACTATAGAAAAGGCAATCCCTGGCGTAATTAAAATTTGCAACAGTAAAAAATTATTTTTTGAATAATTTACTATAGAAAAGGCAATCCCTGGCGTAATTAAAATTTGCGACAGTAAAAAATTATTTTTTGCAAAATTTACTATAGAAAAGGCAATCCCTGGCGCACTTAAAATTTGCGACAGTAAAAAATTATTTTTTGAATAATTTACTATAGAAAAGGCAATCCCTGGCGTAATTAAAATTTGCGACAGTAGAAAATTATTTTTTGAATAATTTACTATAGAAAAGGCAATCCCTGGCGCAATTAAAATTTGCGACAGTAAAAAATTATTTTTTGCAAAATTTACTATAGAAAAGGCAATCCCTGGCGCAATTATTATTTGCGACAGTATAAAATTAATTTTTGAAAAATTTACTATAGAGAAGGCAATCCCTGGCGTAATTAAAATTTGCGACAGTAAAAAATTATTTTTTGAATAATTTACTATAGAAAAGGCAATCCCTGGCGTAATTAAAATTTGCGACAGTAGAAAATTATTTTTTGAATAATTTACTATAGAAAAGGCAATCCCTGGCGGATTTGAAATTTGCGACAGTAAAAAATTATTTTTTGAATAATTTACTATAGAAAAAGCAATCCCTGGGATATTTAAAATTTGCGACAGTAAAAAATTATTTTTTGAATAATTTACTATAGAAAAGGCAATCCCAAAATTTGCGACAGTAGAAAATTATTTTTTGAATAATTTACTATAGAAAAGGCAATCCCTGGCGTATTTAAAATTTGCGACAGTATAAAATTAATTTTTGAAAAATTTACTATATAAAAGGCAATCGCTGGCGTAATTAACATTTGCGACAGTAGAAAATTATTTTTTGAATAATTTACTGTAGAAAAGGCAATCCCTGGCGCAATTAAAACTTGCGATAGTAAAAAATTATTTTTTGAATAATTTACTATAGAAAAGGCAATCCCTGGCGTAATTAAAATTTGCGACAGTAAAAAATTATTTTTTGCAAAATTTACTATAGAAAAGGCAATCCCTGGCGCACTTAAAATTTGCGACAGTAGAAAATTATTTTTTGAATAATTTACTATAGAAAAGGCAATCCCTGGCGTAATTAAAATTTGCGACAGTATAAAATTATTTTTTGAATAATTTACTATAGAAAAGGCAATCCCTGGCGTAATTAAAATTTGCGACAGTAGAAAATTATTTTTTGAATAATTTCCTATAGAAAAGGCAATCCCTGGCGTATTTAAAATTTGCGACAGTATAAAATTAATTTTTGAAAAATTTACTATATAAAAGGCAATCCCTGGCGTAATTAAAATTTGCGACAGTAGAAAATTATTTTTTGAATAATTTACTGTAGAAAAGGCAATCCCTGGCGTAATTAAAATTTGCGACAGTAGAAAATTATTTTTTGAATAATTTACTATAGAAAAGGCAATCCCTGGCGTAATTAAAATTTGCGACAGTATAAAATTATTTTTTGAATAATTTACTATAGAAAAGGCAATCCCTGGCGTAATTAAAATTTGCGACAGTAGAAAATTATTTTTTGAATAATTTACTATAGAAAAGGCAATCCCTGGCGCAATTAAAATTTGCGACAGTATAAAATTATTTTTTGAATAATTTACTATAGAAAAGGCAATCCCTGGCGTAATTAAAATTTGCGACAGTATAAAATTATTTTTTGAATAATTTACTATAGAAAAGGCAATCCCTGGCGTAATTAAAATTTGCGACAGTATAAAATTATTTTTTGAATAATTTACTATAGAAAAGGCAATCCCTGGCGTAATTAAAATTTGCGACAGTAGAAAATTATTTTTTGAATAATTTACTGTAGAAAAGGCAATCCCTGGCGTAATTAAAATTTGCGACAGTAGAAAATTATTTTTTGAATAATTTACTATAGAAAAGGCAATCCCTGGCGCAATTAAAATTTGCGACAGTAAAAAATTATTTTTTGCAAAATTTACTATAGAAAAGGCAATCCCTGGCGCAATTAAGATTTGCGACAGTATAAAATTAATTTTTGAAAAATTTACTATAGAAAAGGCAATCCCTGGCGTAATTAAAATTTGCGACAGTAAAAAATTATTTTTTGAATAATTTACTATAGAAAAGGCAATCCCTGGCGTAATTAAAATTTGCGACAGTATAAAATTATTTTTTGAATAATTTACTGTAGAAAAGGCAATCCCTGGCGTAATTAAAATTTGCGACAGTAGAAAATTATTTTTTGAATAATTTACTATAGAAAAGGCAATCCCTGGCGTAATTAAAATTTGCGACAGTATAAAATTATTTTTTGAATAATTTACTATAGAAAAGGCAATCCCTGGCGTAATTAAAATTTGCGACAGTATAAAATTATTTTTTGAATAATTTACTATAGAAAAGGCAATCCCTGGCGCACTTAAAATTTGCGACAGTAGAAAATTATTTTTTGAATAATTTACTATAGAAAAGGCAATCCCTGGCGTAATTAAAATTTGCGACAGTAGAAAATTATTTTTTGAATAATTTACTGTAGAAAAGGCAATCCCTGGCGTAATTAAAATTTGCGACAGTAGAAAATTATTTTTTGAATAATTTACTATAGAAAAGGCAATCCCTGGCGCAATTAAAATTTGCGACAGTAAAAAATTATTTTTTGCAAAATTTACTATAGAAAAGGCAATCCCTGGCGCAATTAAGGTTTGCGACAGTATAAAATTAATTTTTGAAAAATTTACTATAGAAAAGGCAATCCCTGGCGTAATTAAAATTTGCGACAGTAAAAAATTATTTTTTGAATAATTTACTATAGAAAAGGCAATCCCTGGCGTAATTAAAATTTGCGACAGTAGAAAATTATTTTTTGAATAATTTACTATAGAAAAGGCAATCCCTGGCGCACTTAAAATTTGCGACAGTAGAAAATTATTTTTTGAATAATTTACTATAGAAAAGTTAATCCCTGGCGTAATTAAAATTTGCGACAGTAGAAAATTATTTTTTGAATAATTTACTGTAGAAAAGGCAATCCCTGGCGTAATTAAAATTTGCGACAGTAGAAAATTATTTTTTGAATAATTTACTATAGAAAAGGCAATCCCTGGCGCAATTAAAATTTGCGACAGTAAAAAATTATTTTTTGCAAAATTTACTATAGAAAAGGCAATCCCTGGCGCACTTAAAATTTGCGACAGTAGAAAATTATTTTTTGAATAATTTACTATAGAAAAGGCAATCCCTGGCGTAATTAAAATTTGCAACAGTATAAAATTATTTTTTGAATAATTTACTATAGAAAAGGCAATCCCTGGCGCACTTAAAATTTGCGACAGTAGAAAATTATTTTTTGAATAATTTACTATAGAAAAGGCAATCCCTGGCGTAATTAAAATTTGCGACAGTATAAAATTATTTTTTGAATAATTTACTATAGAAAAGGCAATCCCTGGCGTAATTAAAATTTGCGACAGTAAAAAATTATTTTTTGCAAAATTTACTATGGAAAAGGCAATCCCTTGCGCACTTAAAATTTGCGACAGTAGAAAATTATTTTTTGAATAATTTACTATAGAAAAGGCAATCCCTGGCGTAATTAAAATTTGCAACAGTATAAAATTATTTTTTGAATAATTTACTATAGAAAAGGCAATCCCTGGCGCACTTAAAATTTGCGACAGTAGAAAATTATTTTTTGAATAATTTACTATAAAAAAGGCAATCCCTGGCGTAATTAAAATTTGCGACAGTAGAAAATTATTTTTTGAATAATTTACTATAGAAAAGGCAATCCCTGGCGTAATTAAAATTTGCGACAGTAGAAAATTATTTTTTGAATAATTTACTATAGAAAAGGCAATCCCTGGCGCAATTAAAATTTGCGACAGTAAAAAATTATTTTTTGCAAAATTTACTATAGAAAAGGCTATCCCTGGCGCAATTAAGATTTGCGACAGTATAAAATTAATTTTTGAAAAATTTACTATAGAAAAGGCAATCCCTGGCGTAATTAAAATTTGCGACAGTAAAAAATTATTTTTTGAATAATTTACTATAGAAAAGGCAATCCCTGGCGTAATTAAAATTTGCGACAGTAGAAAATAATTTTTTGAATAATTTACTATAGAAAAGGCAATCCCTGGCGGATTTGAAATTTGCGACAGTAAAAAATTATTTTTTGAATAATTTACTGTAGAAAAGGCAATCCCTGGCGCAATTAAAACTTGCGATAGTAAAAAATTATTTTTTGAATAATTTACTATAGAAAAGGCAATCCCTGGCGTAATTAAAATTTGCGACCGTAAAAAATTATTTTTTGCAAAATTTACTATAGAAAAGGCAATCCCTGGCGCACTTAAAATTTGCGACAGTAGAAAATTATTTTTTGAATAATTTACTATAGAAAAGGCAATCCCTGGCGTAATTAAAATTTGCGACAGTATAAAATTATTTTTTGAATAATTTACTATAGAAAAGGCAATCCCTGGCGTAATTAAAATTTGCGACAGTAGAAAATTATTTTTTGAATAATTTCCTATAGAAAAGGCAATCCCTGGCGTATTTAAAATTTGCGACAGTATAAAATTAATTTTTGAAAAATTTACTATATAAAAGGCAATCCCTGGCGTAATTAAAATTTGCGACAGTAGAAAATTATTTTTTGAATAATTTACTGTAGAAAAGGCAATCCCTGGCGTAATTAAAATTTGCGACAGTAGAAAATTATTTTTTGAATAATTTACTATAGAAAAGGCAATCCCTGGCGTAATTAAAATTTGCGACAGTATAAAATTATTTTTTGAATAATTTACTATAGAAAAGGCAATCCCTGGCGTAATTAAAATTTGCGACAGTAGAAAATTATTTTTTGAATAATTTACTATAGAAAAGGCAATCCCTGGCGCAATTAAAATTTGCGACAGTATAAAATTTTTTTTTGAATAATTTACTATAGAAAAGGCAATCCCTGGCGTAATTAAAATTTGCAACAGTATAAAATTATTTTTTGAATAATTTACTATAGAAAAGGCAATCCCTGGCGCACTTAAAATTTGCCACAGTAGAAAATTATTTTTTGAATAATTTACTATAGAAAAGGCAATCCCTGGCGTAATTAAAATTTGCGACAATAGAAAATTATTTTTTGAATAATTTACTGTAGAAAAGGCAATCCCTGGCGTAATTAAAATTTGCGACAGTAGAAAATTATTTTTTGAATAATTTACTATAGAAAAGGCAATCCCTGGGATATTTAAAATTTGCGACAGTAAAAAATTATTTTTTGAATAATTTACTATAGAAAAGGCAATCCCTGGCGTAATTAAAATTTGCGACAGTAGAAAATTATTTTTTGAATAATTTACTATAGAAAAGGCAATCCCTGGCGTATTTAAAATTTGCGACAGTATAAAATTAATTTTTGAAAAATTTACTATATAAAAGGCAATCGCTGGCGTAATTAACATTTGCGACAGTAGAAAATTATTTTTTGAATAATTTACTGTAGAAAAGGCAATCCCTGGCGCAATTAAAACTTGCGATAGTAGAAAATTATTTTTTGAATAATTTACTATAGAAAAGGCAATCCCTGGCGTAATTAAAATTTGCGACAGTAAAAAATTAGTTTTTGCAAAATTTACTATAGAAAAGGCAATCCCTGGCGCACTTAAAATTTGCGACAGTAGAAAATTATTTTTTGAATAATTTACTATAGAAAAGGCAATCTCTGGCGTAATTAAAATTTGCGACAGTAGAAAATTATTTTTTGAATAATTTACTGTAGAAAAGGCAATCCCTGGCGTAATTAAAATTTGCGACAGTAGAAAATTATTTTTTGAATAATTTACTATAGAAAAGGCAATCCCTGGCGCAATTAAAATTTGCGACAGTAAAAAATTATTTTTTGCAAAATTTACTATAGAAAAGGCAATCCCTGGCGCAATTAAGATTTGCGACAGTATAAAATTAATTTTTGAAAAATTTACTATAGAAAAGGCAATCCCTGGCGTAATTAAAATTGGCGACAGTAAAAAATTATTTTTTGAATAATTTACTATAGAAAAGGCAATCCCTGGCGTAATTAAAATTTGCGACAGTAGAAAATTATTTTTTGAATAATTTACTATAGAAAAGGCAATCCCTGGCGGATTTGAAATTTGCGACAGTAAAAAATTATTTTTTGAATAATTTACTATAGAAAAGGCAATCCCTGGGATATTTAAAATTTGCGACAGTAAAAAATTATTTTTTGAATAATTTACTATAGAAAAGGCAATCCCTGGCGTAATTAAAATTTGCGACAGTAGAAAATTATTTTTTGAATAATTTACTATAGAAAAGGCAATCCCTGGCGTATTTAAAATTTGCGACAGTATAAAATTAATTTTTGAAAAATTTACTATATAAAAGGCAATCGCTGGCGTAATTAACATTTGCGACAGTAGAAAATTATTTTTTGAATAATTTACTGTAAAAAAGGCAATCCCTGGCGCAATTAAAACTTGCGATAGTAAAAAATTATTTTTTGAATAATTTACTATAGAAAAGGCAATCCCTGGCGTAATTAAAATTTGCGACAGTAAAAAATTATTTTTTGCAAAATTTACTATAGAAAAGGCAATCCCTGGCGCACTTAAAATTTGCGACAGTATAAAATTATTTTTTGAATAATTTACTATAGAAAAGGCAATCCCTGGCGTAATTAAAATTTGCGACAGTAGAAAATTATTTTTTGAATAATTTCCTATAGAAAGGGCAATCCCTGGCGTATTTAAAATTTGCGACAGTATAAAATTAATTTTTGAAAAATTTACTATATAAAAGGCAATCCCTGGCGTAATTAAAATTTGCGACAGTAGAAAATTATTTTTTGAATAATTTACTGTAGAAAAGGCAATCCCTGGCGTAATTAAAATTTGCGACAGTAGAAAATTATTTTTTGAATAATTTACTATAGAAAAGGCAATCCCTGGCGTAATTAAAATTTGCGACAGTATAAAATTATTTTTTGAATAATTTACTATAGAAAAGGCAATCCCTGGCGTAATTAAAATTTGCGACAGTAGAAAATTATTTTTTGAATAATTTACTATAGAAAAGGCAATCCCTGGCGCAATTAAAATTTGCGACAGTATAAAATTATTTTTTGAATAATTTACTATATAAAAGGCAATCCCTGGCGTAATTAAAATTTGCGACAGTAGAAAATTATTTTTTGAATAATTTACTGTAGAAAAGGAATCCCTGGCGTAATTAAAATTTGCGACAGTAGAAAATTATTTTTTGAATAATTTACTATAGAAAAGGCAATCCCTGGCGTAATTAAAATTTGCGACAGTATAAAATTATTTTTTGAATAATTTACTATAGAAAAGGCAATCCCTGGCGTAATTAAAATTTGCGACAGTAGAAAATTATTTTTTGAATAATTTACTATAGAAAAGGCAATCCCTGGCGCAATTAAAATTTGTGACAGTATAAAATTATTTTTTGAATTATTTACTATAGAAAAGGCAATCCCTGGCGTAATTAAAATTTGCAACAGTATAAAATTATTTTTTGAATAATTTACTATAGAAAAGGCAAACCCTGGCGCACTTAAAATTTGCGACAGTAGAAAATTAATTTTTGAATAATTTACTATAGAAAAGGCAATCCCTGGCGTAATTAAAATTTGCGACAGTAGAAAATTATTTTTTGAATAATTTACTGTAGAAAAGGCAATCCCTGGCGTAATTAAAATTTGCGACAGTAGAAAATTATTTTTTGAATAATTTACTATAGAAAAGGCAATCCCTGGGATATTTAAAATTTGCGACAGTAAAAAATTATTTTTTGAATAATTTACTATAGAAAAGGCAATCCCTGGCGTAATTAAAATTTGCGACAGTAGAAAATTATTTTTTGAATAATTTACTATAGAAAAGGCAATCCCTGGCGTATTTAAAATTTGCGACAGCATAAAATTAATTTTTGAAAAATTTACTATATAAAAGGCAATCGCTGGCGTAATTAACATTTGCGACAGTAGAAAATTATTTTTTGAATAATTTACTGTAGAAAAGGCAATCCCTGGCGCAATTAAAACTTGCGATAGTAAAAAATTATTTTTTGAATAATTTACTATAGAAAAGGCAATCCCTGGCGTAATTAAAATTTGCGACAGTAAAAAATTATTTCTTGCAAAATTTACTATAGAAAAGGCAATCCCTGGCGCACTTAAAATTTGCGACAGTAGAAAATTATTTTTTGAATAATTTACTATAGAAAAGGCAATCCCTGGCGTAATTAAAATTTGCGACAGTAGAAAATTATTTTTTGAATAATTTACTGTAGAAAAGGCAATCCCTGGCGTAATTAAAATTGGCGACAGTAGAAAATTATTTTTTGAATAATTTACTATAGAAAAGGCAATCCCTGGCGCAATTAAAATTTGCGACAGTAAAAAATTATTTTTTACAAAATTTACTATAGAAAAGGCAATCCCTGGCGCAATTAAGATTTGCGACAGTATAAAATTAATTTTTGAAAAATTGACTATAGAAAAGGCAATCCCTGGCGTAATTAAAATTTGCGACAGTAAAAAATTATTTTTTGAATAATTTACTATAGAAAAGGCAATCCCTGGCGTAATTAAAATTTGCGACAGTAGAAAATTATTTTTTGAATAATTTACTATAGAAAAGGCAATCCCTGGCGTATTTAAAATTTGCGACAGTATAAAATTAATTTTTGAAAAATTTACTATATAAAAGGCAATCGCTGGCGTAATTAAAATTTGCGACAGTAGAAAATTATTTTTTGAATAATTTACTGTAGAAAAGGCAATCCCTGGCGTAATTAAAATTTGTGACAGTAGAAAATTATTTTTTGAATAATTTACTATAGAAAAGGCAATCCCTGGCGTAATTAAAATTTGCGACAGTAGTAAATTATTTTTTGAATAATTTCCTATACAAAAGGCAATCCCTGGCGTATTTAAAATTTGCGACATTATAAAATTAATTTTTGAAAAATTTACTATATAAAAGGCAATCCCTGGCGTAATTAAAATTTGCGACAGTAGAAAATTATTTTTTGAATAATTTACTGTAGAAAAGGCAATCCTTGGCGTAATTAAAATTTGCGACAGTAGAAAATTATTTTTTGAATAATTTACTATAGAAAAGGCAATCCCTGGCGCAATTAAAATTTGCGACAGTAAAAAATTATTTTTTGCAAAATTTACTATAGAAAAGGCAATCCCTGGCGCAATTAAGATTTGCGACAGTATAAAATTAATTTTTGAAAAATTTACTATAGAAAAGGCAATCCCTGGCGTAATTAAAATTTGCGACAGTAAAAAATTATTTTTTGAATAATTTACTATAGAAAAGTCAATCCCTGGCGTAATTAAAATTTGCGACAGTAGAAAATTATTTTTTGAATAATTTACTATAGAAAAGGCAATCCCTGGCGGATTTGAAATTTGCGACAGTAAAAAATTATTTTTTGAATAATTTACTATAGAAAAGGCAATCCCTGGGATATTTAAAATTTGCGACAGTAAAAAATTATTTTTTGAATAATTTACTATAGAAAAGGCAATCCCTGGCGTAATTAAAATTTGCGACAGTAGAAAATTATTTTTTGAATAATTTACTATAGAAAAGGCAATCCCTGGCGTATTTAAAATTTGCGACAGTATAAAATTAATTTTTGAAAAATTTACTATATAAAAGGCAATCGCTGGCGTAATTAACATTTGCGACAGTAGAAAATTATTTTTTGAATAATTTACTGTAGAAAAGGCAATCCCTGGCGCAATTAAAACTTGCGATAGTAAAAAATTATTTTTTGAATAATTTACTATAGAAAAGGCAATCCCTGGCGTAATTAAAATTTGCGACAGTAAAAAATTATTTTTTGCAAAATTTACTATAGAAAAGGCAATCCCTGGCGCACTTAAAATTTGCGACAGTAAAAAATTATTTTTTGAATAATTTACTATAGAAAAGGCAATCCCTGGCGTAATTAAAATTTGCGACAGTAGAAAATTATTTTTTGAATAATTTACTATAGAAAAGGCAATCCGTGGCGCAATTAATATTTGCGACAGTAAAAAATAATTTTTTGAATAATTTAATATAGAAAAGGCAATCCCAGGCGTAATTAAAATTTGCGACAGTAAAAAATTATTTTTTGAAGAATTTACTATAGAAAAGGCAATCCCTGGCGCACTTAATATTTGCGACAGTAAAAAATTATTTTTTGAATAATTTACTATAGAAAAGGCAATCCCTGGCGTAATTAAAATTTGCGACAGTAGAAAATTATTTTTTGAATAATTTACTATAGAAAAGGCAATCCCTGGCGCAATTAAAATTTGCGACGGTATAAAATTATTTTTTGAATAATTTACTATAGAAAAGGCAATCCCTGGCGTAATTAAAATTTGCAACAGTATAAAATTATTTTTTGAATAATTTACAATAGAAAAGGCAATCCCTGGCGCACTTAAAATTTGCGACAGTAGAAAATTATTTTTTGAATAATTTACTATAGAAAAGGCAATCCCTGGCGCACTTAAAATTTGCGACAGTAGAAAATTATTTTTTTGATAATTTACTATAGAAAAGGCAATCCCTGGCGTAATTAAAATTTGCGACAGTATAAAATTATTTTTTGAATAATTTACTATAGAAAAGGCAATCCCTGGCGTAATTAAAATTTGCGACAGTAGAAAATTATTTTTTGAATAATTTCCTATAGAAAAGGCAATCCCTGGCGTATTTAAAATTTGCGACAGTATAAAATTAATTCTTGAAAAATTTACTATATAAAAGGCAATCCCTGGCGTAATTAAAATTTGCGACAGTAGAAAATTATTTTTTGAATAATTTACTGTAGAAAAGGCAATCCCTGGCGTAATTAAAATTTGCGACAGTAGAAAATTATTTTTTGAATAATTTACTATAGAAAAGGCAATCCCTGGCGCAATTAAAATTTGCGACAGTAAAAAATTATTTTTTGCAAAATTTACTATAGAAAAGGCAATCCCTGGCGCAATTAAGATTTGCGACAGTAGAAAATTATGTTTTGCAAAATTTACTATAGAAAAGGCAATCCCTGGCGTAATTAAAATTTGCGACAGTAGAAAATTATGTTTTGAATAATTTACTATAGAAAAGCCAATCCCTGGCGCACTTAAAATTTGCGACAGTAGAAAATTATTTTTTGAATAATTTACTATAGAAAAGGCAATCCCTGGCGTAATTAAAATTTGCGACAGTATAAAATTATTTTTTGAATAATTTACTATAGAAAAGGCAATCCCTGGTGTAATTAAAATTTGCGACAGTAGAAAATTATTTTTTGAATAATTTACTGTAGAAAAGGCAATCCCTGGCGTAATTAAAATTTGCGACAGTAGAAAATTATTTTTTGAATAATTTACTATAGAAAAGGCAATCCCTGGCGCAATTAAAATTTGCGACAGTAAAAAATTATTTTTTGCAAAATTTACTATAGAAAAGGCAATCCCTGGCGTAATTAAAATTTGCGACAGTATGAAATTATTTTTTGAATAATTTACTATAGAAAAGGCAATCCCTGGTGTAATTAAAATTTGCGACAGTAGAAAATTATTTTTTGAATAATTTACTGTAGAAAAGGCAATCCCTGGCGTAATTAAAATTTGCGACAGTAGAAAATTATTTTTTGAATAATTTACTATAGAAAAGGCAATCCCTGGCGCAATTAAAATTTGCGACAGTAAAAAATTATTTTTTGCAAAATTTACTATAGAAAAGGCAATCCCTGGCGCAATTAAAATTTGCGACAGTAGAAAATTATGTTTTGCAAAATTTACTATAGAAAAGGCAATCCCTGGCGTAATTAAAATTTGCGACAGTAGAAAATTATTTTTTGAATAATTTACTATAGAAAAGGCAATCCCTGGCGCAATTAAAATTTGCGACAGTATAAAATTATTTTTTGAATAATTTACTATAGAAAGGCAATCCCTGGCGTAATTAAAATTTGCGACAGTAGAAAATTATGTTTTGCAAAATTTACTATAGAAAAGGCAATCCCTGGCGCAATTAAAATTTGCGACAGTAAAAAATTATTTTTTGAATAATTTACTATAGAAAAGGCAATCCCTGGCGCAATTAAAATTTGCGACAGTAAAAAATTATTTTTTGCAAAATTTACTATAGAAAAGGCAATCCCTGGCGCAATTAAAATTTGCGACAGTAGAAAATTATGTTTTACAAAATTTACTATAGAAAAGGCAATCCCTGGCGTAATTAAAATTTGCGACAGTAGAAAATTATTTTTTGAATAATTTACTATAGAAAAGGCAATCCCTGGCGCAATTAAAATTTGCGACAGTATAAAATTATTTTTTGAATAATTTACTATAGAAAGGCAATCCCTGGCGTAATTAAAATTTGCGACAGTATAAAATTATTTTTTGAATAATTTACTATAGAAAAGGCAATCCCTGGCGCACTTAAAATTTGCGACAGTAGAAAATTATTTTTTGAATATTTTACTATAGAAAAGGCAATCCCTGGCGCAATTAAAATTTGCGACAGTAGAAAATTATTTTTTGAATAATTTACTATAGAAAAGGCAATCCCTGGCGCAATTAAAATTTGCGACAGTATAAAATTATTTTTTGAATAATTTACTATAGAAAAGGCAATCACTGGGATATTTAAAATTTGCGACAGTAAAAAATTATTTTTTGAATAATTTACTATAGAAAAGGCAATCCCTGGCGTAATTAAAATTTGCGACAGTAGAAAATTATTTTTTGAATAATTTACTATAGAAAAGGCAATCCCTGGCGTATTTAAAATTTGCGACAGTATAAAATTAATTTTTGAAAAATTTACTATATAAAAGGCAATCCCTGGCGTAATTAAAATTTGCGACAGTAGAAAATTATTTTTTGAATAATTTACTGTAGAAAATGCAATACTTGGCGCAATTAAAACTTGCGATAGTAAAAAATTATTTTTTGAATAATTTACTATGGAAAAGGAAATCCCTGGCGTAATTAAAATTTGCGACAGTAAAAAATTATTTTTTGCAAAATTTACTATAGAAATGGCAATCCCTGGCGCACTTAAAATTTGCGACAGTAAAAAATTATTTTTTGAATAATTTACTATAGAAAAGGCAATACCTGGCGTAATTAAAATTTGCGACAGTAGAAAATTATTTTTTGAATAATTTACTATAGAAAAGGCAATCCCTGGCGCAATTAAAATTTGCGACAGTAAAAAATTATTTTTTGAATAATTTACTATAGAAAAGGCAATCCCTGGCGTAGTTAAAATTTGCGACAGTAAAAAATTATTTTTTGAATAATTTACTATAGAAAAGGCAATCCCTGGCGCACTTAAAATTTGCGACAGTAAAAAATTATTTTTTGAATAATTTACTATAGAAAAGGCAATCCCTGGCGCACTTAAAATTTGCGACAGTAAAAAAATATTTTTTGAATAATTTACTATAGAAAAGGCAATCCCTGGCGTAATTAAAATTTGCGACAGTATAAAATTATTTTTTGAATAATTTACTATAGAAAAGGCAATCCCTGGCGCACTTAAAATTTGCGACAGTATAAAATTATTTTTCGAATAATTTACTATAGAAAAGGCAATCCCTGGCGCAATTAAAATTTGCGACAGTAGAAAATTATTTTTTGAATAATTTACTATAGAAAAGGCAATCCCTGGCGTAATTAAAATTTGCGACAGTAGAAAATTATTTTTTGAATAATTTACTATAGAAAAGGCAATCCCTGGCGTAATTAAAATTTGCGACAATATAAAATTATTTTTTGAATAATTTACTATAGAAAAGGCAATCCCTGGCGCACTTAAAATTTGCGACAGTAAAAAATTATTTTTTGAATAATTTACTATAGAAAAGGCAATCCCTGGCGTAATTAAAATTTGCGACGGTAGAAAATTATTTTTTGAATAATTTACTATAGAAAAGGCAATCCCTGGCGCAATTAAAATTTGCGACAGTATAAAATTATTTTTTGAATAATTTACTATAGAAAAGGCAATCCCTGGCGTAATTAAAATTTGCGACAGTATAAAATTATTTTTTGAATAATTTACTATAGAAAAGGCAATCCCTGGCGTAATTAAAATTTGCGACAGTAGAAAATTATTTTTTGAATAATTTACTATAGAAAAGGCAATCCCTGGCGCAATTAAAATTTGCGACAGTAAAAATTAATTTTTTGAATAATTTACTATAGAAAAGGCAATCCCTGGCGCAATTAAAATTTGCGACAGTATAAAATTATTTTTTGAATAATTTACTATAGAAAGGCAATCCCTGGCGTAATTAAAATTTGCGACAGTAGAAAATTATGTTTTGCAAAATTTACTATAGAAAAGGCAATCCCTGGCGCAATTAAAATTTGCGACAGTAAAAAATTATTTTTTGAATAATTTACTATAGAAAAGGCAATCCCTGGCGCAATTAAAATTTGCGACAGTAAAAAATTATTTTTTGCAAAATTTACTATAGAAAAGGCAATCCCTGGCGCAATTAAAATTTGCGACAGTAGAAAATTATGTTTTACAAAATTTACTATAGAAAAGGCAATCCCTGGCGCAATTAAAATTTGCGACAGTAGAAAATTATTTTTTGAATAATTTACTATAGAAAAGGCAATCCCTGGCGCAATTAAAATTTGCGACAGTAAAAAATTATTTTTTGAATAATTTACTATAGAAAAGGCAATCCCTGGCGCAATTAAAATTTGCGACAGTAAAAAATTATTTTTTGCAAAAATTACTATAGAAAAGGCAATCCCTGGCGCAATTAAAATTTGCGACAGTAGAAAATTATGTTTTGCAAAATTTACTATAGAAAAGGCAATCCCTGGCGTAATTAAAATTTGCGACAGTAGAAAATTATTTTTTGAATAATTTACTATAGAAAAGGCAATCCCTGGCGCAATTAAAATTTGCGACAGTATAAAATTAATTTTTGAAAAATTTACTATATAAAAGGCAATCCCTGGCGTAATTAAAATTTGCGACAGTAGAAAATTATTTTTTGAATAATTTACTGTAGAAAATGCAATACTTGGCGCAATTAAAACTTGCGATAGTAAAAAATTATTTTTTGAATAATTTACTATGGAAAAGGAAATCCCTGGCGTAATTAAAATTTGCGACAGTAAAAAAATTATTTTTTGCAAAATTTACTATAGAAATGGCAATCCCTGGCGCACTTAAAATTTGCGACAGTAAAAAATTATTTTTTGAATAATTTTACTATAGAAAAGGCAATACCTGGCGTAATTAAAATTTGCGACAGTAGAAAATTATTTTTTGAATAATTTACTATAGAAAAGGCAATCCTGGCGCAATTAAAATTTGCGACAGTAAAAAATTATTTTTTTGAATAATTTACTATAGAAAAGGCAATCCCTGGCGTAGTTAAAATTTGCGACAGTAAAAAATTATTTTTTGAATAATTTACTATAGAAAAGGCAATCCCTGGCGCACTTAAAATTTGCGACAGTAAAAAATTATTTTTTGAATAATTTACTATAGAAAAGCAATCCCTGGCGCACTTAAAATTTGCGACAGTAAAAAAAATATTTTTTGAATAATTTTACTATAGAAAAGGCAATCCCTGGCGTAATTAAAATTTGCGACAGTATAAAATTATTTTTTGAATAATTTACTATAGAAAAGGCAATCCCTGGCGCACTTAAAATTTGCGACAGTATAAAATTATTTTTCGAATAATTTACTATAGAAAAGGCAATCCCTGGCGCAATTAAAATTTGCGACAGTAGAAAATTATTTTTTGAATAATTTACTATAGAAAAGGCAATCCCTGGCGTAATTAAAATTTGCGACAGTAGAAAATTATTTTTTGAATAATTTACTATAGAAAAAGGCAATCCTGGCGTAATTAAAATTTGCGACAATATAAAATTATTTTTTGAATAATTTACTATAGAAAAGGCAATCCCTGGCGCACTTAAAATTTGCGACAGTAAAAAAATTATTTTTTGAATAATTTACTATAGAAAAGGCAATCCCTGGCGTAATTAAAATTTGCGACGGTAGAAAATT
>CAWVNZ010002079.1:0-25470 GCA_963930735.1 Dioctria linearis
CACCTATAACTTGGTAGGGTTAAGTCCAATTGGAAAATTGATTCCACTATTTATCTCAACTTCGTGCCAGCTATAATTCGTTGAATATTGTTTTACTTTATGGGTGCGGGGTAGGTACCCCCAGAAGGTGTTCTTCCAATTTGGCATATCGCATAACAACTGAAAAGTCTCACTGAGTACTGTCGAGTGGGTTTATTTTTTTCCAATTAAAAAAACTTCATCGAGACGTTTTTCCGCCTAAGAACCCATTTTCATACAGCTAGGTCCCCTTCCTACATTTCGCATATATTTGATCAGTTCTCTCTTTTAACGGCATTAGTGCCCGCTGTGAACAAATTTTTCATGGGAAGTTTTTCCCGGACTACCATTCTTCTCCTTCAAAAGGACGCGGTTTTCTCTTTTTTGATTATCTCAAAAACTAAGTACATACACACGTTGAGCCCAGTAAATTTTCCAGAAAAACTAGAAATCAGGTCGAGGCATCGTTTATTTTATATTGGTTCGAGGCATTGTCGTCTGCCTCGAATATGCATAAAATTTATAAAAAGAAAATTTCCAGCAAATTTTTCACTCAAAAAATCATAAAAAGGAATTTTGGAAGCTTAGTATATTATCTGAATTATGGGGTGGAAATGGATTTATACACTTATACACACTTAAATAGAATAGAATAGAGTTTTTTAGGGCCTGAAAAAAATGCCAGATGTTTACTGGGCGGGAGGGGAGGGGGCACTAAATTTGACTAATCTAAGTCATTTTCAAATATGTATTTATTTAATGCAGTTTGAGTACCCACATGCCTATGCGGCGATGCGAAATGGCTTAGTTAAAGCGGCCAGAGTAGAATGGCCGTTATTTCCTCCACCCCCGATCGAAAAACGTAGTATATAATCGATGCGGGATGTAAAATTAGGAGAACCGTTTTCAGTAAAATTAAATCGGTTTCTTTTTGTGTGAGCTTCAGGGTTTTCCATTTTTGCATATGTATGGTGGAAAAATCGTGATCCCGACACCACCGTAGACTCCGCCCCCTTCCCATCGAGGACTTGAAATTCATACCAATGATAGCCCCTGCTGGGAACTTTCATTTAAGATGTCAAACTTCGAGGTACGCCACTTTCTTCATGAACTATAAGTATTTCAAGTTGAAACTTTGCCGCCTCGCCCCTCCGAGAGCTTACGTTTACGCCACCCGATAAAATGGATACGGGAAAAAAGTAAAAAAGTGTTTTTTCGAAATTATCCCCTCCATTTTCGAAATCTAAAGTACCCTATGGAACAATAAATTAAGTTGTGAATCCAATCACATAAGAATCATAGTTTGTTGGTTAAAAAGCATAGGAGGAGATAGCTTTCTACGAAAAGACGAAGTGGGTTGGGGTGAAAAAATAGTTTTATTTTAATCTCGTGTGTGCGAAGAACCGCTACGTCGACGAAATTTGCCACCCAACCAAAAAAGCGTTCACAACTGACCGCTAATGCATTCGCAAGAAATAATATATATATATATATACATATATATATGCAAAATGAAGGAAGGGGGTGTATATGACCCAAGTCCCAAAAAATCCTTTTTTAACTGTAAAAACGTCCATATGACGTTTACAGGATCAAATCAAGAACCTCCACTCGATTACACTCTCTTTCCTCTTTAATTTGATACCCCACACGCCCCATTTCGGACAACCTCTCGGGGTACAGCCCCCCCCCCCACCCCGCAAACCACAATTCAAATATTTCTTCATCTATCTTCTTCTAACGAATACCACAATTTCAACTAAAAAACCGCATTCCTCTATGGCCATCCCACGTAAAGTTACTTTTTTTTATGCATTTTTAAATCACTGTATACCGTAAAATTCCGAAGTACTATTATTAACAATATTTATTTTCGTTCAGTTGCTATATACTTTTTTGTAAAAGATGCAAAGCATTATGCTTCATTCGGCATTTATATCAGAAAAATCGGTAGCTTCGTTCTCGAGATATGATTTTTTGAAAATGACGTTTCATTGTAAAATCACGTAGTTTCTAACCGCTCTAGCGGGGAGGTGGACATGGTAAGAGGAACCAAAAAAATACTTGTCAGCTCTTTTGGTATCCTATACAAACTGTAAAAGTTTCATCCAAATCTGGCGTTATAAGCTCACATTCAACACATACAAAAGCTCGACGACATACGGACAATTATATTCCGGAGTAGCTGATAGCTCATAGTAAAAATGGTTCGGAGTTGGTTCTATTAAAAATTGTTCGGAGTGCAAAGGGGTAATTATTCTCTTATCTTGATAAGCTAGTCAAAGATTAACTTAGTTTACCACGTATGTGGTTATGTACATATATTCGGAAATTTAGAGCTAAGTAAATTTGGGAGAGGTTTGCTTTGTCTTCATCTAACTGTTCACGTCACTAAATGTTATAATAAGACGAAAATGATAACGAAAACTTCGCTTGTTAATTAAGACCTTAGAATGTAATTAAAATTGATAGCTACTACGATATTTTAAAAATCATATCGCACTAACTAAAATAATTTGTTAATAATTTTTTTAGAAAACTTCATTAATTTGGAAAAATTAAAATTAATTACAAAAGAAGAAATAAAGTCTATGTTCGATGAGCAACATATTGACTCCAAATAAATTTTGAGTACCACATTTTAGAATATCAAGAGGCTTTTGAAAGTATTAATTGACTTTTTCTGTATACACATTTAAATATCTGTTTTAAAAATTTCCAAATTAGTGTCGGAGAAATTATTAAGGAAACTTTAATTAGATATAACAAAAATGCAGTTGCCACTTACAAGCATCAATTATAAGCAACAATCAAGCAAGGCTTGACAAGTGATTCAAGTGACTTTCAAAAATCCTTATCATTGGTAATTTTTAATATAATATGATTATTGAATTTTTAAATATAATCTACAATTGTAGAATGTATTTCAAATTCTTCAAAGTACGGAAAAGAGTACAAATATCGTATTATTTTATAACACCAACCAAGTACTAGAACCGCATCACAGAACTCCTTTGACTCATATCATAATTCAAAAATTTATCGAGAATGGACTAGTGTTTCCAAAAGTAAACAGATAGCTAAACAAATCATAGAAATATTTCATACCGAAATAGAGGTAAAACGCATTCGTATACACATGGAGAGATATATATATATAATTCTAGAGCACTTATTTTATTGGGCCAGGTAAACTACCAGTTAAGGGCAAATTGTATGACCGTTACCAAAATAGGAAAGAGCGTAATATCTATTAGTATATCACTAAGTACTTTTTAAAGCAATAATTAAAATTTCATATATAATCTTTAAGAAATTAAACTTATTAGTTATATGTGCATCTGCCTGAACTTAGTAATATTATAATTTTGTAAAAATATTGTTACGAGCGTGGTCTTAGTTCGTTATTTAAAACACAATATTTCAGATATAATTCAAAAGTTCTTTCTATATTTAACTTTACCGTTTACTCTCACAAATAATTATCAAACCAACTCTTTATAATTATCGCTTCGTTCACTTCACTGTCTGAAATAAGACTGCCTCCTGGATGTGAGTAGCGCCGTATTTATACTCTACAAATTATTCTAGAACCTTCCTGAATATTAAGTTCTCCAAAGCCAATTTAATAGGACGTCACTAACCTAAAGATATTTCCATTTCCGATAGATGTCGCTTGTATCACTTTGTGGCGCGTAAAAATATAAAATAATGGTTTCCTGACGATTTTTTTAAATTGAATGAATGAATTGTTCTTTTGTAATGTTTATTTCGATTTTTTTTAGTACGTAGTAAATATGTTTTTATGAAAAACATTAAACTTTATATTACTGTTACATAATAAAGAATACCCAGTTCGAAAAAGAGTACTTTATTATTTAGTACTTATTATCTTGATAGGTTTATTTCTTACAAAACCACGAATAAATATTTTTGTTGGCGTTAGGTAAATTCAAAACTTCACCATGATGTAAATCCATTTCACCAAAAACTTCGTAGTAAATTCGATTAAATATTTAATTGTAGTGCATTTTCAAATATGCTCCAAAGTGGGACTATAATTTGGTTAAACAATTATTCAAACTTAGTAAAATTGACCGCAGACTTGGTTGAATACTTGACCAAAGCTTTGTTCCATTAATTGAAGGCTCAGTTAACAATTTACTTATAATTAGATCAAATTACCCATGCATAGCTTAGAAATTATGTTAAATTAACCATAATTTAGGTTGAAAATCTACCTAATTTTTGTTAAATTAACTAAGCTCGTAGTTCATATATTAACTAAAGCTTTGTTGAATCGACTAAAGCCTAGGTTGAACAAAATTGGTTAAAACTTAATAAACTTAACTAAAGGTTTTGGTTATAATACAACTCAAACGAAACTTGGTCGATTTGACTAGCCAAATTAGTTGTGCAAAATATAACCAAATAAATTTGTTTGTTATAATTAAAGGCTCAATAGGCAGAAAACCAGCCAAGCGCTTGGATAGTGTAATCTTGGTTTTTGATTGCATTTACCAGTGTTTTTTTTGCTGAGTGTATGTTGGTATAAAATAAACTCCAAAAAAACATGGAACACCGTTTCTAGATTTAATTTTACTGTGTAGAAAGAATGCTGCTATAGTAAAATGAATTGAACACGCAAAATATTAAGAGTTATGTTGAATTTTTCGCGTGCGTATGTCCGTCCGTAACGATAATTCGAGATGGCGTGTATTTTGAGAGCTGTACACGGTCTTTATAAAAACGATAAAAATAAGTTCGAAAATGGGAGAAATCGGGTAACTCCTTTGTGCGGTTTGCCATATAATTTTTTTTTGTTTTTCTCTATAAATTTGAATGCTGCCTGATAACGCGTCAACGTAGAGAGCAGAAATTTTGTACATGGCATCTTTCTATAACAATAGTAAATTTAGTTTCAAAAATGGGCTAAATCGGACAACTCCTTCTTGGTGTTCTCATATGAAAATTTAGGGCTTTTACATATACTGTGAAAACGGTCAGTTCTAGACGTTTTTCTAGTACTGGAAACTTTGAAATTCTATGAAATTGGTTATAATCATTTTCTCTGTCCGACGAAGCGTTCCAGGAAAATATGCCAAAAGCCCTCTTCAAAAATCAAACTTCCACAGATTGGTGACCAGCCGTACGAAATTACATTCGGACATTCATCTAGGGTATCATATGAATTGGTCTTACTTAGACCAATTCTAGCTATTTTACTTATTAATTATGCGGAGAGGAAAGCGAACGTCATGTACATCACGTTGTGGGAAATGTCCAGCCCATGATATTAAAGTATGAGGGAATCATTACGAAAGGAACTTTTAGAGGAGCTTAGAGTAGACATGGTAAACCCAATAACCGGAGCAGACAAAAATCTCAAACGGAGAAAATCGAACTCTTAAAAAGGAGTTAGACTTATTGAGGAAATCGCAAAATGTGTTATATAACGATTTGGATATATTTGGTGATAGCTTTGCGATTTTCAAACGCAACCTCTTGACTTGATAGTAATAAACAGTTTGAACAATTTTTCTATTTTAAATGGAAGTAATCTGGTTCACCCTTAGTTTTCTTCCTTCCCTTCTTTATATATTCAACTTCCTTCGCTTTCATATCTATTTGTATTTTTTTCTGTTTTTTTTTTTATTTTTTTATTTTTTATTATACTTAAGTTATCTTCATTATCTTTATTTGTTATCTTATTTTTTTTCTATTATCTATTTTTGATTAATATAAAAATTTGTTTGGTTTCTTAACAATTAATATAATTCCTCCCGATTGAATTTTTGGATTTAATTTCTCCGCTCAGGTATTCTATGTATATAGTTTTATTTTGCTTTCATTTTTATTATACTTTTCCTATGAAATTTTTCTTTTTATTACTTATATAATAATTTGAGCTATTTTTATGTATATTATTTTGTAGTTCTTCTTTTCCTTTTTATTATTTACTTAAAGTTTGCATTTGTTTAACGGTAGTAAGTAAGTGGATTTATCTGTTTTCTATCGTATCAACTTCTTAAATAAACAATTAAATAAATAAATAAATACCGCAAACTGTGGGGCAAGACGTCAAATGGAACGGGATCCCAGATCCAAACGAATGATCACATTATGGCTTTCGCGATGTTGAGAAATCCATGCAGGAATTCACAGGAGAAGATGAATATAGAATATGGTTGGCAGATTTCGAAAAAAAACAGTTGCAGTCATGGAACGAATTGCAACAATTTGTTTACTCAAAACGACTATTGAAGGATACAGCAAAGTTATCTCTGCGTGGCGCTGAAAATATCAACTCATTCAATTAACTAAGGAAGTTCCCTTTAGATGCGGTGATGTAGATAGCTTCAGACGTGCATATGCATCCATTCCAAAGGAAGAAAGCACGAGCTGAATCCTAATGCAAATATTTTCTTAGTATTAAAGAAGTTGGGGGACGAGTGAAATTAAGTGATACTTCTGTAATTCGATATATAATATGTGGCATTCTCGATGATGAAATATACAAATGCATGTAGTGCGATGCTAGAACTTTGAAGTAATTTATAGAACGTTTAGACACTTATGAAAGCATTACAAAAATGAGTACACAGAAATGTTTTAAAAAACAGAGTGTTCGGGTAGTCAGTAAGAAACATGACCTTATAAAACTAAAATGTTTCAATTGTGGTGAACGCGGGTACCTATAAGTAGGCAGAGTGCGGAAATAAATCTTTATGCGCAAAGTATATTCGGTGTAACATTACAAAAACTAATATAATTAAAAGAGGGAACAGTGAGGGTACTAGTGTAGTAGCTTTAATGCAAGAATGCTTACCGAACGACAGTTGCATGAACAGATAGTGATTTAAGCCTAATTAAAGAAGAATCAATCAACTTCTTTGATAAATCACAACTTAAAAACCCAATTAGATTTCAAGGCATAGATTCTTGTGCTATAAAGACATTATGCTTATAAAACACATAGGGTACATTTAACTGGGTGGTTGCTTCAGGATAATTGAATTACCTAGTTAACTGGAAACCCCTGATATACGTAAAGCGTAGTAATTTGAATGGTAACGCGCATGTCTGACGTTTAGTATCGATGTATAATTGCATTAATTCAAGCGAAGCATCCGAGGGCGATGCAAATGATAATTTTCGAATTGTCACTTCTCATTTCCACTTTGGTTTTGGTTTGTTACTGTCTATCGCTGAATGTATGCTTCACAAATATATATATTTCTAGCGATATAGAATACCCCGAAACTACTCGCTTGTTTTTCGGGGTATTTCCCAAAGATGCACAATAGCCATGCACGTGTGATAAGTATGGAGTAAAAGCCCTATGTGTATCACAGGTACTAGGTTGCTTCTCCGCTGAGTTAGAAGTCAACGGTAATTTATTCGAAGACATTTTTCATGTTACGCCGAGGGAAACCGTACCCACAGACGTTGTAATAGGCAGAAGCTAACTTAGTACAGTTGAATTAAGAATAACTCTGGAGAACGTTTGTTTGTCACTAGTTAATTTCACACCTAACTTTTGTTTGAATATTTCTATCGTAGACAATTTACATCTAGGTAGGATGCGATAATATTCATTTGCGAATCCAGATATGTTTGTGTCTTCAAAGTGGGATTCATCAGCTGTATAGGAATTATTTATGCTAGCTATTCGACAGTTTTGCCAACAAAAGCCAACCGCTTCACTAGCAATACCAGATATCAACTCAGAAGAAAGCTTACAGAATGAGGCATGATAATGTTTTTGGTAATCGACGCACTTGAAGCCAATATTTTTCTTATTGAAAAACGTCCCACAACACATACAATTAGGCGCCATGACAAAGAAGTAGATGGAACAAGCACAATATTTAATGATGAAAATTAATATAAATTAAAAAGCTGGATCCAGTTACATCAGGTGTGAGTCTGTGTTATGCAATGCGATGTGTGAAAGCTACAAGATTATAAAAAGTGATCTGTTTAGAAAAAGCGCTATGTAATCTAGCCTTATCCCCTCGATAGACGATAGCCATAATTCTAAATTACTTACATCAACAAGATAATCTCTGTAACGTGTCACCCCTAAACTTATAATTGTCCCACAAAGTAATTACATTTTGACATTGACATAATTGAGTTTGGTTTTTGAGGATTATCGCCAAAGCGCCACTAAAAACACGCAGTAGTGATTCTGTAAACTAACAGTGGCAGCTTTCACACGAAGCTGTTCTGTGGAGTTTATGACAAATTGCAACGTTTAAAAACAAGTTTTTGTTGGGTAGGAGGATATCCAACAATAAACTCTTTTTCCATTTTGTTGCATATTTCCTCCCAAACTTCCCGAATTATTTCACCGACTGTAGTCCTCCCAACTTCGAAAACATTGGAAAATGTTCAATATTCCGGAGATGACCCCAGTCACTGACTTATAACAATGGACTGAGCGTATTGTCATTTTCCTATAGGAAACCATGGCACAAGTTTTTTACTTCTCTCTTTCGCCATATGGCAGAGTTGGAGCTACCAACACAAAATAATGCATTCTGGAACGTTTACTTATGCCATTTGATGTTTTTATGTTGGCTACAGATGCAGTCACCTCAGAAGGAATAAGGTAAAGATAGTGTTTACCATGCTCCGTCTCTCTTGCCCATAAGCAGGATTCAGTTAAGAATAACTTTAGAAAATTAAAGTCGGAATGAATTTAATTCCTTATAAGCGATTAAAATATCACTTGGGCACAAGAAAATATATTTTTTTAATTAAATTCGATTTACGGGGGTAAAATTTCATCTGATTGGTTGAGTTTTACATATTTTTTATGTAATCGTTTTAAAGAGTGCTCTAACGGTTATATACAGAAACACAATATTTTT
Organism: Dioctria linearis; assembly: GCA_963930735.1. Taxonomy (NCBI): domain Eukaryota; kingdom Metazoa; phylum Arthropoda; class Insecta; order Diptera; family Asilidae; genus Dioctria; species Dioctria linearis. The sequence continues at coordinate 8,898 of CAWVNZ010002079.1, forward strand.
TGTGCCACATGAAATTGCAAATCGCTCAGTCCATTATTATAAGTCAGTGACCCCAGTACATAAATGCTATCGCAACACGTTTTTCTCCTGTTTCAAGGAGTCTTCACTCAGTTCTTTAAATAGGCTCATACGAAAGTTCTCCTTAAATTTTTTATTATCCTGAAGCGGAACATCTACTTCCCAAAACGAGGTATTTCGGGCCTGAAGAGTTACATATAAGTATAAAAAATTAAATTATGATTATACTTTCTAAAGTCCAAATTGTTCACCTTTTTCTAACCGAATATTGTCTCCACACTGCTGCAAGTAGTACTTCTTTTATTTGCTCTAAATTGTCAGGCAATATTATAAGTACGTCTTTTTAACTTCTTACATCTATTTAAAACAACTGTTAGATCTCCTAGTAAATCATTGCAGTTGGCTGCAGTCTACTAATACTTTGGCTACTATTGCAAACAAAATTTGACTTAAATGTCAAAAGCGTCTGTTACCATATATTTAATTGGAAATTAGAAAAAAATTTCAATTACATAATTGGAAATTATTTTTGGTCGTCTGTCGACGGTATTACACTTTCAGGTTAATGATATCTTCGCGCAAAATATATTTTTTATCTGCAAGCTGCACCATTCAGGATGAACTTTCAAAAATGAAGAGTTGCAGACAGCACCAAAATTAGTTACAAAAAATACCAAAAAAGCATAAAAGAAAATACAAAAATCTTCACCGAGATCTGCTACACCTGGGTTACAGCCAGAGTTCACGATGTCGCACCACCAAACTCAGCCAGCAATTTTTGAAAAATTTAAATCCAGGATGAATTGAAAACTTGAGCAACCAGGCACAGCCGACAATTAACAAAGACAGAATAAATGAAGAAATATGCAGAAAAACGGAAAATAATTTGAAAAACTATTAAATTAATATTTAACTAAAAACTTTGGTAATAGTATGACAGTTTCTTCTTCTTCTCAAATATTGTCACATAAATGTCAGCAACATTAATATAATATTTAAATTTAATTTAAAATTTCTTCCTTAAAAATTTAGTGCCAAAAAACAAACAAGACAAATATCAAATGATACAGTTTGAGAAAAAGTGGAAACCGAAAGTGATCCAAATTTTCGTAATTTCCGACGTATTTTCATTGAAATTATGAGATGATTTCGATTAAGTTTTTTGTACTGGAAATTACGTGATTTCGAGGGTTATTTCGTCAAAATCATGCTGAAACAGCGAAATTACGTGATTTCGATGAAGTAAAAACGTCCTACAAATAAAGAAAAAAAAATCTACAGAATGGGCCATAAATAAATTACATATTTACAAATTTAATTAGGATATCGTTAATTAACTAATTTTAGTTTCAGTTTTTTTTTTTTTTAATAATATATAGACATGGGAAACTTCTTTTACGTAATAGTACAATAATCCCATGATATATGCACTGTTTATTACAAATATTAATGTATAAAATATTGAATTCTTATATACATATTTGATTTCTGATCCACCCTGTATTTTTTAGGCACTAATGGCAGATAATATTGCTTTCAGATTGTTAGACAGAATGATTATTAATTTTTCTGGTCTTGTCATTCTTATTAAAGGTAATGGTGCCCATTTCAAGGTCAACAGGAGTTTTTCATTGGAAGTCTTTTCTCTTGATAGTATACGCTCGCCTCTTAGCATGCTGCTCGCAGCTTTTAAAATGATTGTTCATGTATGAACAATTTTCATGTCATTTCAGTAATTCTGTTACTTTTTCAAAAAAATAAAAAAATAAAACAAAAAAAAATCCATCCTGTGCATAGCACAGGAACATGGTAGAAGTCGTATTGAGTATGTAACTACTGCGCTACATCAAAGCACAGTAGGCATATATATGTACGTAATTAAATTCAATATTGCCACGTCAAATTACTAGCTTCACTGTTATACTGTGACTTTTAATTTACTGTCGTACATTTATATTATAAATATTTTTTTTGACAAAATATCCATAGGTCGATAATATCGGGATAACCAGTATCGCGATAGTGCGATAATATCAGGAGAACCAGTATCAAGTGAAACTATCAAATATCTCCACAAAATTTATCGACATATCGATGCATCACCAATTTTTGCCCATTTCTAATAGGATTCTGTTTATAAACAAGTCTAACGCTTAAGCATTACCTGCCGAATGAGAATTTACGATTAGAGTTACGTCAGAATCTATAGTCTGCTCTTTCTTAACAGTAACCTCTAACGTAAAGTCGACTGGTTTTTGATATTTTTTTTTCTTGAGTTCAGTTTGAGTTACAATTACAAATCACAATTACCACCTTACTTGAATTAGAACTAACGAGAATGAGACTTAACTAAAAGGTTAACCAAGATCAAAATCTTCTTTCAACATCAATTGATCAAATACCGTAAAAATTTATTGCGACAATTACTTACTTAAATTTAAAAAGGGTCGACAATCCATAACGGAAAGGGAAAACCGAAAATTTCGACTGGTTAAATACCATGCGACAGCCTGAGCATTCGATAATCGGACCGATTAGTATGCACTGCACAACACTAACTTGCCTGCTGGCATTTCCACTTTTCGCCCTCACACCTAAAGGGCTGAAGGTCGCCATAAATTTTTCTGCAAATACCTCCTTACATTGTTTAAACCATAGCAATCAAGCATACGCCAGGTACACAAATAATCGAATCGTTTTACCCAAAAGCTTTCTTTCCTCCACGACCTTCCAACCCATGCTTTCGGTCTGCGTTCGGAAGGTGCTTTAATTTATTTGTTTTTCTATCTCAGCCCTATCACCCCTTGGTTTATAAAGTGAAAATTCAATTTCTTTTCTCCTGTTTTGTTGAAATTTTTTTGCCGCAGCTTTGCATACCTTTGGGTCGAACAGGTATAGACAACGGTATCTACAATTAGTGTTGAATATATGTATCATTCGTTTCGTGTATATATTTAAAAAAAATTTATTGTTTTGCGAATATTGATTAGATTTTAGTAAAAACTGGTAAGTGCTCAATTTGTTGAAAAATTATTGAAATTTTTTTTTCAGCACGAAGTGAAGACACGTGTAATGCGCATAAGAATATTTTTCTGAAATTTATATACAAGAGAAAACCCAAATAAAAATGATTTAATTGGTCTAAGGTCAATTTTGGTATTACCATAAAATAATGTTTTGAAAATACAGCCAATCTTCTGTTTGGAAGATGTGCTCGTTTTTTAGCTATTATGTTAAGATATTGTTGTTCTTCGTGGACGGTCGGGTTTTCGCATATATTTCCAGAACGGTTCGTCGGACAATAAAAATGAATATGACCAATTATATAGGATTTTATATATAAAACAAAATTTGTTGTATAGCAACACAAAGAAGGGGTTGCCCGGTTGAGCCCATTTTTATATATTTCTATGACAACACAATGTACAATTTTTGACTTCTATACGTTTGACGCGTTTTCAAGCAGTGTTCTAATATATAGTGTACAAAGTCTAAGACCAATAATATTATACCCTAGATGAACATAAAAGCTAAATAAAGTGAAAACACAAAGAAGGTGTTGCCCGATTTAGTTCATTTTTTTAATGAAAACGATGTGTACAAAATTTCAGCTCTATACTCTGACGCATTCTCAGACAGTGTACAAATATATTTAGTGAAAAACGAAATTTTTGTATGGCAACTCTACGAAGAATTGCCCAATTTTTCCCATTTTCGAACTTAAATTTCCTTTTTTTTATAAGCCCATGCGCAAAATTTCAACACTCTAAATGTGCGCGCTCTTGATTTATCTTGCGGGCAGGCAGACAGATGGACAGACAAATAGATGCACGGACGGATAATACAGAAATCAATAAAGGTTAGGTTAGGTTAGGTAATAGGGGTCCCGCCTGCTTCATTTAGACGACCAGAGGGTCCATTGTGCCCCTTGTTCCCATGGTATAACCTTTAAAGTCGCCCTAAATTCATCCTGCTTCCCTTAGGTTACTCATTATTTCACTAAAATGACCCCTTGGCAGCTGAAAGAATCTTCTTTATATTGGGCCATAACACCTCCGAATCCTTATAGCGTCTTGCAGAAATCGTCTGCCACTATTCCCAGTCTTCTAGTATGGTCTCTTGTGGCCCAATGACCCATAATGGCCCCTACTAGATTCCCAATGTATGTCCTGCTGCCAATAAGCAGTTCTTTTGTCCCTTTTCTGTCATATGTAGGATACAATTGCCTCGCGATACTGCAAGTTTCTCTACTGATCCACCAAACGATTGCCTTTTGGTAGGCGCTCCTGATGGTCTCCTCTTTTACAGCTCCGATCGGGGTTCTCACATAAACTATCGCTGCGGAGCTATCCATTTCAAAGCCCTTTTTGAGAAACACGTCAGCCATCTTGTTGGCTAGGATATCCCTGTGGCCAGGTACTCGACCACGTAGTCAATTCCTCAAGACTAGTCTTGCATAACGCACTTATTTTAATTTAACCAGCACAGTATCCAGCGCTTTAATAGCTGTTTGGCTGTCAGTGTATATGCAGATTCTTCGTGCGGACTCTCTGTGCATAGATGCCAGTATTGTTGCCTGGTAAATCGCTACGAGCTCTGCCTGAAAACAATATATTTGTCCGGTAGTACCACTAACTGTCTTTGCAATACACTCCAGTACCTATGACTGCACTCGTCTTGAATCCATCCGTAAAGATAAAGATATCGGATGTTACTACCATCTGCTTCCCAACCCAATCGCTCCTGGTGGGTATCATTGCATTGACACCCCCATCATAAGTTGGGAAAGGTTTGCTCCCTGAAATCACTGCAGTCTATCAACTGGAGTATATTCGAATCCCTAAAACATCTCTCCGTCTACCATATCCCCGCTCTGAGCCTGACAGCGCTAATTGCCGCTACATTTCTGCATGGAGATCTAGCGGCAATAAATCAAGCATGAAAAATCAAAATAACTTTTAATATTATGCGTGGGTGTCCAATGTATTTTGCTCTACCTTCAATATTTCTATCCTTTGAAAAACTTAGTATACACTATGATCATCTTGGCCGAGGATATAAAAACAGTCAGAACAAACATGAGATAAACCCTGTCAAATCTTATGATCAACTATCTATCCCATATCTACTTGTTAAAGTACGTTTACACTTAGATACTATTTAGTATACGGATTTGTATTGGAACTTGTATCGTAGCTTGTTCTTATATTTGCATCTGAACGTCAGAACAATGAACCATGATATCCCTTTTATCAGCTTGACAATTATATATTGTCTGCAAATTCGTATTATGATTATAATTACATAAATGAAGAAGCCCTAACCGAAGAATATATTCAGTTACATTGGAGCTCAATAACCGACTCCGTTTCTGTTGAAAATCAAGTTGAAAATCCCACCACTCTAGTCAAATATTTATTTGATCAATATGACCCAATAAAAACATGGTATAAGCGATCCTGCGGCTACCCATGGTTTACTAGCGAGGTTAACGTACTCATTGCGGAGCGAAAATACTTATACTACAGATACCGACGGCTTAAAACCAATACAAATTTAACAGTATACCGTATTGCTCGCAACAACACAACTGCAGCATATATATATTACAACTCACAGCTTAATATTAATCTCCCTATTAAAACGCTATGGGGAAATTTGCGGAAGGCCGGTTTTTCTGAGGAAGATAAAGTCGAATATGATTATAACCCCCAAAGCCTCAGTTACTTTTTTACTGCACTTAAGAATTCCATCATTGAAACACTTCACGGTCAGTCCAGCAAGAGCAGTAGTAGCAGGGCTTTATCTTCAGTCACATCTATTAAAGGTGACTTTTCTTTCGTGCGGTTCTCCTTGATCAGCTGGTGTCTTCTATTTATTCCATAAAATCTGAAGCGATTTATTAAGTTGCTGCTTCTGCACATAGCAAAATACATCTTGCATATTATGAACACGAGCCTAACGTATTCTTTTTTCCCCGAAGTTGGAGGGTTATCTCGGTCTTGTCAATACCCATGAAGTCATCGCCAAAAATTCCAAGCCCTGTCAATATCTTATATTTTCTAGCTAAAGTTTTGAAAAAGCTCATGTACTTGAAAATTATCGAATATGTGGTACTACTGGACTTTTCGAATGCATTTGATTGCGTTGACCACAAGATTCTACTGTCTAAACTGTCTGAATGGTGTAAGGTTTTGGGATATTTTTTAAGGAAACTCCGATCTTTGGATTATGCTTTTTTATTGTTCACTCAACGTTTCGGGTCTTGATTAGTACCCTTCTTCAGGAGTTAGCTACACCATATCTCAAGAGTGCAATTTTAGTACTTCTGCAATACCGTTGGGTCAGTAACTTTCTCCATGAGCGGTATCAGTATGTCAGAGCTGCCCAAAGGCCCAAACTACGTGGTGTGCCCCAAGACTCAGTTCTCCGTGCTTTATTGTTCAGTCTCTACATCAACGAACTTCCGAAAGTGGTACATGATGTTACTATGTACATGTACGCTGATGATGTGCAATTGTACCTAAGTCGACCTATGGGGCTCTCAGAGGATTGTATTGAGCGTATCAATGACGATCTCCGCTGAACACTGAATGGTGATAGCGAAATGAGTTGATACTCAACCCCGAAAAATCAAAATCTGTAGCCTTCTATAATGGTTACTATGATAAATGTTTTTAAACGTTGTCGCTATAAGAAGAGTTGTTAATCTGGGTAGTGTCAGGAATGAAGACATGAGCTGCTGCGATAATCTAAGTTCGATTACTCGTAAAATAGTATAAGCTGGGTTACGAAGATTATGGCTTTGTGCAAAAATTTTAAACACTAGAATGAAGCTTGTTAAAGTGTTAGTTTTACCCCACTTTACTTTTGGATGTATGATATATTCCAAATTGGATAGTACGTCTTTCCGACTAGTAGAAGTAGCATGTAATGATTGTATCCGTTTTATTTTTGGTCCCAGAAAGTATTTTCATATCTCAGGCTATAAAAATCTGTTTCTTGGATGCTCTCTACCCGTATATCTAAAGCATAGAGCTCGGATTTTCCCACATACCTTACTTCACAAGTGGAAATCTGAATACATTCGAGAGTTTTTCCGAACGTCATTGTCTCACCGCAAACGTAATATCGTTGTTCCAAGATTTAGGAGACTGATAATGGAGGGCTCTATCCCTCTCCAGGTTGGTCGATTGTGGAGTTCACTTCCATCTAATGTTCAGTGTGCTTTTAGAAAACTCATCAGGACTCAAATACTGTGAACTTAAATTTAATAATTTATTACACTTTTTTTACACAACGGTATCATTTATTCTCTCATTTTTTCTTACCTTTATTTAGCTAATCAAAGTTATAGTATTTTAGATACTTTTACATACACTTTACACAAGCTGCCCCATTTTCAAACTGTATTAGACATTTTTATGAAACCGCCGTGCACAAAAATGAACTCCCCACCTCAATGGCTCTCAGGCAGCTACCAAGTATATAGTGAAAAAAAGGTTTATATGACAAGGGGTAACCTGATTTAGTCCATTTTTGAAATTTTATTTACCATTACTATGAAAATACCATGTACCAAATTTTAGTGCTCCACGTCGACGTGTTCTCAGGCAGTGCCGAAATATATAGTGAAAAGGAAATATTTTGTATGGCAACACCAAGAAGGGGTTACCAGATTTAGTTCATTTTTAAAATTTATTTACCATTGAAATTAAAACACCATGTAACAAATGCTTTGAATGGCAACCCTACGAAGGAGTTGCCCGATTTGTCGCATTTTTGAATTGAAATTGACATTTTTCTTAAAAACTCCCTGTACAAAATCTGACCTCTCTAGGTTGACCGATTCTCAGGCAGTTTGCAAATATACAGTGCAAACCTTAAGTTTTGTATGGCAACATAAAAAAAGGGTCACCCGATTTGGTCCATTTTTGAACACGTATTTTCAATTTTTATGAAAACGCCGTGTATAAAATTTCATCTTTCCACATCTACGCATTGTCAGGCAGTTTTCACGTCTCGACAAGAGCGTCATCTATCGTGTCTAAACCTATCTTATCTCTCAAGCTGGAACGTACTAAACACATTCACAAAATTTCATTGAAATCAGTTGGGCTGTTTCGGAGATTAGCGTGCACAAACACAGTGGCACTGAATTTATATATATTAAGAAGATATATATTTGCCTCTTGTTTTGTTTTTGAACTGCTCTCTCAATAACTTATATAATACACTAGCACCTCTTTAGTTTAAGTACAATCTAAAGATTTGTAATCTTGTGTACATTTTCCAAAATAAAGTTATTGTTATCTAAGTGTAAACTAGAACTGAAAATAGCCTTCGAATTTGCTAATATCCAGATATCCGGAGACCCGGATTCGCAAACTATCCGATTCCTGAAATTTGGATCCAAACTATCCGGATCTGTATCCAAACTATCCGGATCTGTATCATGATCTAGAGACTAAGCAAAATGGGTTCAAAATTTCATCCAAATTGCATTTCTTCATTGAGAATATATAAATTTCATGTTATTTCCATTTTTCCAATGAAAAAATGCATTTTGGAGAAAATTTTGAGGATGTTTTGCTTAGTTTCGATGCGTTCGCATCTGGATGCTAGGCTCCGGATTATACGGATACCCAAATTATCCGGATACTGCAAGCTACGCTTTAGATCTGCTTAAAATCGTAAAACACTGAGAACAAGCACATAATTAATCCAGAAAGAACTAAAAAGTTAGTTTTGAAGAAATGTAGATTTTCCCAATTCACTGCGCTGATAATGTATTTGGTTGCGAATTGGATAATCTTATTAAGCACCTGTACTAATGAAATTCTGACAAACCATTTCGTTCATTGATGGAAAAGTTATTCCTACTATTCGTTCTGGTAAATTTTTCGAAAATGTGAAATTGAATTTGAGACGCACTCCAAAGAAATAATCTTGAAGACTGGCATAAAAGTTCAGAGAGCTTGATAAAGAGTAAATTGTAGTTTGTAGTACCATTTAGACCACTCAACTAATGCATATTTTGGTCAGAGCTGTACAAGTATCAATGATTCGCATCTCATTTGTTAAAAGATGTGGTATAAAAGCATATTCGCCCAATAGACCTTTTTCAAACCAAAAAAATTATAAACAGACAAGGACCAGCCGAAAAATTTAGCGAAGGTTATAATTAAAAGAAAAAACAAAAATTAAACATGAGATAAGTGAAATTTTACGGAAGGGGGGGGGGGTGTTTAGTTTTAGGAGTTGAAAGTGGTCTTTTGAGTTTTTCGACGAAACGTGAGCTTCTAACAGAAAACGTCCATGACAAAAAAAAGTCTAAAAACTTTGTTGAGACATATTTCAACATAACCTCAAATTTTCCACGAATATGAAGGAAATAGGGGATATTTTCAAGAAAGCGTACTGTTCATAAGAAACCGTTGCTTTCTAGGAACCAAAGTGGTATTTGGATATGCATTTGGTTTTGAAAATGTAAGATCGGCAGTTAGTCAATATGTACCAAACATAATATCCTGACCGGCAATGAATCTTAGGCAGCCGAATTTTCGATATACTTACAGGAAATTTAAGAATATGCTTATGTACAGTAAGATCAAGGTATTGGGATCTTAATATTGTAAAAGAATTATTAGCTGTGTTTTTTTTTGTCCGCAGAACTGGGCAGAACAAAAGATACACAAAAGAACGCCTTATACATTTTCATAGAAGATTTATAAATGAAGCTAACAGTACAAATATTTCGCTTCCATCGACAGAACAATTTGTTCTCTCCAGTATATGGGAGTTTTAAAACAAGGTACACAAAAGAGCACAGCTATTGTGTGCCAAATTTCATATAAGTATATAATGTCTCGAGATAAGAAGTAAGTTGCTGACTTTCATCTTTACAACAAAGTTTATAATTTATCAACTTTTACAGACATAATGGATTATGTATTGCGAAAAGTATCACATCAATAGGTTTCCACGAGTTAAAGCTCCGCAAAAGACAGATTTACCTCAACTCAATGAGTTCTCTAGATGGATTCTGTGATACTCCTTATTCTGTTACATATTTGTTTTTACGGATGAAGCTGCTTTTATGAGGAAGTGAATAGTCAATATTCCCAATGAGCATAATTGATCAAAAAAGAACTCACGTGAAAACCGCAATCTGCTCTTAACTTTAAGGAGAATATTGAACTACCATAGGTTAAGTTAGGTACGAGGGTAGAGATGAGTAGTCCGCTTTACTTAGATCTTCAGTGGGTCCATTGTACCCTTTGACCTCATGGGATAACCTTTTGAAATCGCCCTGGATCCATTCTGCTTCTCTTAGAAATCTCAGGATACATCAGAGCTCTTTAGTTTTCAGCTCCCTTAATTATGAAAACAAGTAGCTTCCTCTACCTCTTTTATTCATCAGAACGGGGCACTCTCAAAGTAAGTGTCGAGCGAATTCGTTTTCCCCTGCATCCTTACAACTCCTGCAAAAATCTTTAGTCTTTATTCTCAGTCTATTAATAAGGTCTCCTAAGGACCAACCCAAGAAACAATTTTTCCAATTTTTGGTGACTAAAGGTTTTATAAGGGGTATATAATGGTTACTCGGTTATATAAGAATTTAAATGGTTATATAAGAGTTTTATAATATTACCAATTGGTGATGTAGTTAGATTAGAGTTTTTAAAGGTTACTAATTTCTAATTTACTAAGGATTTTAGAAAAGTGACTTAAATAAAAATTGGGAACTTTCGGTAATACATTTACCAACCAAAACATATCGCAAATTTCTTTTGTGGTCGGTGACCGTTATAAACAAAAATGAGTTTTGGTATCGAACAGCACTGTTATAAAAAGCGGAAACTTTTAGTAACGTCAATTTTTTCGTATTTGCCCATTTCAATAAGTTCTTATTTTGCCAAGCTGTTGGGACAATACACAAACTACAGCAGCGACATAGTATCGGTACAACATTTATCCCGTCGATGTCGTACCGCAAGGAGCTCCCTCACGGTCATACATGCTATGGACAGGAACACGTTTTCGAAAAGCTTTCAGAAGTTTTTCATCCTTGAATTTTTTATGTGTGTTGTTGAAGGATGCTCGTTTGTCTAATTGGGGCTGTACTTTGCGAGAGGAGATAGTACAATATCGGATGTAGTAAAAGAAACAACGTCACTGGGTGTACCTTCTACCGAAAAATTGGTTCGTATATAGCCAATCGATTCGATGATATATGGAATGTAACAAACTGCTTAGGAGCAATTGACGGAAAGCACGTAAGGATGCAAAACCATCCCAACTCCGATTCTACTATTTATAACTACAAACAGTATAATTCCATTGCTCCTCTAGCTACCATAATAGAAACGAAATTTGCTGGTCGAAATAATGATGGAGGAATCTTTCGTGTCTCCAGTGTAAATCGTTTATTAGAAGAAAATAATTTAAATTTACCAACTAGTGCTTCCTTACCACATGATCAAACTGAGCAAGAAGTACAATATTATTTTGTAGGCGATAACGCGTTTCCATTAAATCGTTATTTAATGAGACCATATCCTGTTGGAAGACTCGACAATAAGAAAAGGATAAATAATTATAGAATGAACGGAGCAAGGAAAACTATAGATTGTACTTTTGGTATGATGACACAAAAATTTCGTGTACTGCTCAATACAATAAGATGTGTTCACTACAATACCATTGTTAAAATCTGCTTGCATTTTGCATACTTTTGCACGTATTAAAGAAGGCATATAGTACTCAATACCTGCGTATGAACTTATGCAGGGTACTAGATCTCAAAACTTTAATATATAATAAGATCGCACTATTAATTTAACTTCGACATTACCTGCAGCTACAGTACGTAAATACTTGGCTAATTATTTCATTACACCAAGTACATCGCTTCGCTTGCAGTATAATTATTGTGTATAAGACATTGTAATAAAAATTATGAAAGAACAAAAATATAGGTATACTTACCAGATAGTTTTGTTTTTTCTGCAACCTCTGCACAGGCTTTCTCCGTCCAACTTTTCCGTTTTTAATTATATAAAAAAGAGTACTTCTTTATCTCCAAAATTAAATTCATTTCACGACAAAATTCACTTCTCAACTCGGTAAATGCTCCTTCTCTACCAACAAGGCATGTTGCAACGCTGCATACCGAAAACATGTTGCATCTCAACCGCGCAGTGCAGACCCGTCTGTGGGTACTGATTAAAATACACGGCGTCGACAATACAAAAGAATATCGAAATTCTGTCAAGATAGGTTTCGTAAATGTGTGCCTTTTATATGAGGTATAAAGGCTATGACCAAAATAAATTAATCGATAGTGCCCTGGGTTATATAAGGGTTATATAAGAAGTTATATTAAGGTAACCAGAATATTTTTGGGACTAATTTAATAAAACCTTTCTTTATATAAAATTACCTAAAAATGTCACGGTAACCTTTATATAATCCTTCATTTAAGGGGTTTATAGTGGTCACAATGAACTTTCGAGTACTAGTCTGTGTAACCGAAGTTAAATAATTACGTAATGTGGTTACTAATGTATAAAAAAAATTGTTTCTTGGGAATGACCCGTAATGACCCCTAGTAGATTCCTGGTATCAGTTCTACTACCAATAAAGAGTTCTCTTGTCCTCTTTCTGTCATATGAAGGCCATAATTGCCTCGCAATACGACAGGTGTCTTGAAGCACCATATATGCAAACAAAATTTGTATATTAAAAATTGTAATGAGTGAATCGTAAAACTATATGAGATTCCTTAAATTGCTCCTTCCCTTTACACTCTTAGTTGCAAACAAGGATATTTTTTGCGCAAAATAAGACAAAAGGCATTCAAAGTCAATTAACCGACCCTTTCAGAATTATCAGATTCTCTTTCTCCGAGGGATTGTCTTTTGTCTCATTGCATTTAAATTAACTGTAATGGAAGATGTTTATTGGACCAATTCAACCTCCACCCTAAAAACGGTCGTTCTATGTAGCACATTCTTGAATTGCCATTTGATTTGACTTTATTTCACAAAGAATCGAATTGTTCTGCTAGATCAATGGTTTTAAAGCTAAACCCAGATCTTGATATGAATATAAATGGCTTTAGAGGCAACTAACTGCTGAGAAAACGAGTCCTTTTATCTTTTTTCCCAAGCCTTCCTACTTCTCGCACTATGAGGAGCTACAGAAGTTTGTATTTATCACGAATTAAGTGAAATTGTGAATGGTTTGTTAAGAGAACTTTGTTAGTCACGTAATTAATTTCTTTAACAGAATAATGTTGTTCATATTTCTAGCTTTTTTCTTCGCCTTAATCTTAAGAAAGGAACCAAATTTGGCCATAAATTAGATTAGGACATAATACGTATATGCCTTAATAAGAATATGAGTACATACTTCTCATAGACTCTGATTTTGTTTCTCAGTCAATATGAAAACTGTAGTGAATTGCGTTTCCCTCTTTCTACCCTATATGATGAAATCATATGGTATACTAAGTAGGTCATTCCGTTTGAAAACTTTAGAAATAATGCTGGGAGAGTAACATGAATTGGACCCACGCATAATATTAAAAGTTATTTTAATTTTTGCATGTCCGTCCGTCCTACCTTTTTAAAAAAATTTAAATTTAGCATGAAAATGGAACAAATCGGGTAACTCCTTCGTGGGGTTGTCATACAAAAATTTCGTTTTTTACTATATATTTAGACAACTGAGAGTGCGTCGACGTAAGGAGCTGAAAATTTAGGTATGGTGTTTTCATAGACATAGTAAATATAATTGTACACATGGGTTAAATCGGGTAACAACTTCTTGGTGTTGCTATATAAAAATATATGTCTGTTTTTACTGATCTTCATAATACGAAATCCTATGAAATTAGCTATAATCATTTTTACTGTCCGACAAACTGTTCTAGAAATATATGCGAAAGAGCTCGTTAACAATCAAATTTTTAGAGTACGGTAACCATACGAAATAACATGCGAGCATTTACCTAGATTAGATTAGATTTGTGAAGAGTGTGTAGACATTAGCCTCGCAATAACTGTGACCTGAACGATTTATTATGAGTCCCCGTTACATTTACTGCCTTTCTAAGTTGAGACTGTTTATAAAGTCTAGAACCATTCTGGAATTGAGGTACCGCACGTAGGTTGGTGGAGGAAAAGCATGAGGTGGAGTAACCTCCGCTTGGACAATGCTTCTCAGTTGCAGAGCAAGTGCTCTGCGGTTTCGTGAGCATCCTGATAGAAACGGCAGGATGAGTCTCAGCCAAGCCCAGCTTGTTTAGGTGATACATCAAGGGGCACTGGCCTGAGAAAAGCTCAGTAATCATTTTAAGCTCTGTTCTTCTGAGGAGCAGGAGTTCTTTTGTTGATAAAATGGGTTCAGGTTCTCATGGCACCAGTTATTCATAGACAGGCAAAACGCTAGGTTTTTTTAAGCAGAGCCTCAGCTGTCTTTTGACTAGCTTTTGGCCACCATGCGAGGGCCGGATAGGTGATCATGGGTCTAACAACCGTGGGGTATACCCAGTACACCATTTTTGGCTTCAGACCCCATGTTGTGCCAATGACGCGACGACCCGTTTAGAGAGATCGCACCACTCTATCCGTCACTCTGGACAGATGCGAATTCCAGGTAAGTTTCTTATCTAGAGTTACCCCCGATATTTGACTTCGTCTGAAAATATCAATTCCGTGCTATCAAGAAGAGGAGCCCTTAGTGAAAGCTTCGATCTTCTTATCATCCAAACGATAACCGTCTTGTTGGGCTTTATGCTAAGCCCTTTGTTTAAACATCACGTGCGGACATTAGAGGGCATTCTGCATGCGGTCGGATATGATTTGATCATGCTTGCCCCGTATTGCGCTCTACTAGATCATCCGCGTAGCCTTGAACATTAAAGGCCGAACTGGTCAATGTCTCTAGCAGATCACCAATCACGATCGACCACATGAGTGGAGATAGAACTCGTCCTTATGGGAAGCCTTTGTCTGCGGTGATCGTGACTGAACAGTTCCCTAGAGTTGTCGTTACCTTCCTACTTCTAAGCATGGAGTCTGTCCAGTTTACCGTGGAGCGCTCAAAGCCTTTATCCTCGGTAGCTGATTTAATTGCATCGAAGGAGGTGTAATCGAAGGTTTCTTCTATGTCCGCAAATCCACATAAGGCTATCTCTTTTGCTTCGAGACCTTTTTCGAGGTCTTTGAATAATGTGTAATGGCAGTCTAGGTAGACCTGCTAGCTTGATAAGCGAACTGCTTAAAATAAAGCGTTGATTTAATCAGAATTTCACTTCGAATGTGTAAGTCTAGGATCTTTTCCATGGACTTTAGTAAGGACAGACTGATGGGTGGAACGATTTGGCTGATAGAAAAGTAGCACTTTTTCCTGCTTTGGGTATATATAAAACCCTGCCGTCTCTCCAACATCGGGGTACCTGAGGGCTCGAAAATTTTTTTGTAGTAGAATGAGTATTTCTTCAATACCTTGCTGTAGTAGGGCGGGAAGATGACGGCCCTTCACCAGCACATTTAAAGGGCTTATATGTGCCAATGGCCCATCTACCCTTCTTAGGCTCTTGCTCCTGTTAGAGACCCTGTACTTGTCCACCACAATTGGGTCTGGGGCAACTATTCCTTGATCGTGTGTTAGAGAGTCGGGAAAGTGAGTTTCTAATAAGATCCTGACTGTTTCCTCGCAACTCTCGCTGTAGTTACCATCTTCTTCCTGAAGTGAGCTTAAACCATTCGTGTGATACTTCGAAAGTACCATATGGAGCCTGCTAGCTGCGGACAATTGATCTATACCATCGCAGAAAGTCCGCCAGGTTTTTCTTCTGGATCTCCTTAATTCCGTTTTGTATTCCATTATAGCCTTTTTATATTCCACCTAGATGCCAGATAATTTAGCTCTGTTGGCATTACCATTATACCGAAATTGTGTTCCAGGACGAATTTCGAATATAGTACGTTTTCACTAGGACCAAATTACATAATTTCGATGAAATCATCGAAATCAGCTCAACATTTTGCAATCTATAATACATTTTTCTTCAGTTCATTTCAACGTAATTTCTACAAAATTACCATCGAAATTACGTATTTTCGCCCGAACGCATCCCAAATTTCTGGAACATTGGAATTTTTTTCGATTCAAAATGGCCGACCGTGGTTCACAGCTATGATGACTAGTTCATTTCATAGCTATAATGAATGCTCGTGTTTTGTTTAAGAACAAGGAAAATAGAAGTGAACTGTCAACGAAAATACGAAAAACATAGTGAAAACAGGGTCTCATAATATCGAAATTTTTGATCGAAATTACTTAGTTTGAGGCTTAGTGAAAACGTACTATAATAGTAATCAAAACCATCTCATTTTTGCATAATTTCGCAGAAAATTCGTCCGAAAATACGAACATTCTCCCAAAGGGTTTTCGTATTAAACTTAGCGCCTGTGAAACGAAATGTTCTCAGAGACAGTGAAAACGCCTTGCTATACCAATTCTAGCTTTTTCCTTGCTTTAA